>BQNB010067152.1:15164-30582 GCA_026074375.1 Tanacetum coccineum | reverse complement strand
TTTACTTAAACCTATGAACTCACCAACTTTATGTTGACACTTTTAAGCATGTGTTCTTAGGTGCTTAAACCCATAAGAGCATTTATGAAGTCTTTGGAGTTTGCATCATCATCATGGCTCATCTCATGGATTTTACTGCATTCAAATTATTCTCGTTGTATTTTTATCAAATTATGACTTATCTTGATGCTATACTTTTGGGACCGCTTATCTAAAACTTATTTAAACTTTATGTAACAACGATATTATTTTTAAAATGACTCATTTAGAGGTCGTTCTCTTTATCTTGTGCTTGCGTATTATTCAGTCACCACCCCTGATTTACCATTCTACTACGATATTTTAGGGGTGTGACACAAATGGTTAGTGGATTGGCATATGGAACACTGAGGTTTATTGTAACTGTCCTTTGAGAGGTGATTTTTGAAACCACAATGTTTGCAAGGCCCAAATTTAGCCTTTTGTTTGTTCTTTCCAGACTTAGAACTCCTTGTTTGAGACACAGATGACGAGTTATCATATAAAGGCTTAATCTGTACTTTAAGTCCTTTCACTTCTTTCATGAGGGTGAGAAGAAGTTGTTCAGTAGAAGAGTCAACCTTCTTTTCAGGTTTTGAGTTAGGGACAGAGGGTGTCTTGGTCTGAGCCTTTTTCTTGACATACTTAATAAGTGATTCCTTTTCAGTGACCTGTTTAGTCTTGTCAAAGATTGTGGAGGTATAAATCAAGTCAGTAGGGGGAATGATATCATTTGATGTACCAACGAGCTCAGCCCCTGAAAGTTTAGGCAAAGGAGGTAAGGGATCCTGATCATTGACAGACTCAGTGTTAGAGGTGGAATTATGTGCTGTCTCAAAGGGAGATTTCTCTCCCATAAAGAACACAACATCCTTTGATGAGATTGTTTCTTTTCTTTTGCCTCTTCTACCCATAGAGCGAACAATATTTCCAAGGACTTGCTCAGTAAGCAGTTGGTCTAGGGTGACTTTACTAGAAGTCCATTTCTCAATGACTCTCTTTAAGTCAGAGACTTCATCCTTCAGAGATTCATTATCCAAATTTAATCTGGTAATCTCATGTTGAAGGGTAAGATTTTAGACTCTGGTGTTTTCATGGTTAATGAATTCAGATTTTCTTATGTAAAACTCTTGTTTGAGAGAGTTAAACTTGTTGAACAAGTTTTTCCTTTGATATTCCGCATAGTGGAGGTCTATATTTAGTGTAATCTAAAACATGTTTTGTTTCATCACCATCATTCATAGTAAGAATTCTTTGTACCTTTTTCATGGTGATTTTGACCCATTGACTAGATCTAACGTTAGTCTTTTTCACAGCTAATTCATCCTCAACAATACCCATAAATGCTCTAACAGTTGTAACTCCTTCATCCTCAGAGGATAGAGATTCTTCATCCCAGTCATATGACTCAGCGACCAACCCCTTTTCACTCTTGTTCTTTGACACAACCTTAATCTTTTGAGTAAGTAAGGCTAACTTAGCGTTGAGAGCCTTGTACCTGACCTTATAGTCCTTTTAACCATTATCAGTAGTTTGGTTGTGCTGGTGTGATGAAGATGAGTTATTAGTGTGAAACTTGTTTTTGTTATGAGTTTTGTTTGATGACAGATAGGATGGTGAGGATGTTTTGTTAGTTGGACAATCTTTTTGAAAATGCCCTTGTTTGCCAAAGGGAAAGCATGTTTCATTAGATTTTTCCATGGGTTTCTTAGCAATACCAACCCTCCCTGGGAATTTATAGAATCTCCTTTGGTTTGAAAGAAGTGTTCTATCATGAAATTCTAGGTTTAAATCAGCCAAAAACTCTTTACTACTTCTTGTGTCCTCTTCTACATCTGAGTCACTGTCTTGAAAATAAGTGATAGAACTCAAAGCTTTTGAGTTGGAACCCTGAATGGTAAATCTATTTGTCTCAGACTCATAGATTTGATTAATAGTTGCGCTTTTTAGTTTTCAAAAACTGGCATTCATTATAACTACGGCTCTGATACCAAATCTGAAACACCCCGCTAAAGCGGAAACACGAAGTGTGACAGCTCAAGGCATAAGCATATGGTAATAGTATAACACCATAATTTAATTTAAATGAATTAATACAACAATACCATAATTATCTTTGCCGAACATTGGCGTTTAAAACATGAGTTTTAAGTTCACAAAAGCTTCGTCTTAACATTACAAATTTTAAAAGAGACGACATAGTAAGACTTCATGATGCATGCCTTCAAAAGATAACTTACTGGCGATCACCTGAAATGCATGAGAAAACGGGTCAACTATGAAAATAGTTGGTGAGTACACGGGTTTATGAAAATGTGGTAAAACCCCATTTATAGATAAGTCCTCATGGCAAGAGTCTTGTAAATCTATCCTATTACAAGTCCCACCCATACAAGACTTGTAATAAATATACATTCACCTACTCTTCCATGATAAAGAGCAAGTCTTAAAATATACGATTTAAAAAAGAAGACATCATGACCAGAGTCATATGAATTTATCCCAATATAAGTCCCGCCCATACAAGACTTGTTTCGTATGAATTGACACATAATTCCATAATATAAGATATGTCCAATAATAGAAAGTCTAAATGTTCAAAGCTACTTGGTTAATATTAAAGTAAAATGCCCAAGTAAAATGCACAACACATAAAATATAGGCGTTAAAGCAAAAATGAACGATTGCCCCTATATATAAATATTATGCAATTCCATGAGGATCGAGGAACAAGTGGTTGTCGATCTCTAATAGCGCTATCCATAATACTTACACTCCTGAACAACGGAGCGCACAAAGTACATATAAATTGGGTAAGAACAGGAACCCAATAGGGGACTTAATGACGTAAGGGTGTACGAGGATCGGTACAGCCCAACACTATGTACGAGGATCGGTACAACACAACACTATATCTATGCACCTTACGTATTCACACAGAATACGCAAAGTCTTATTTTAATAAAAGTCACACATATTAGATATATAATACGTGAAGTTTAATAATAACCAAGTCTTACATATTATAAATATAATATGCGAAGTCCAACAATGTACAAATCATACGTATATCATAAGATAATACGCAAAGTCCCAATCCAATAAGTCATATGTATATAAAATAGTATGCAAAGTCATAATGAGGAAAACGACACATTTAAAAATCAGTTCATGGTATGCAACAATCCCTAAAAATAATGAGCAGTTAAACAGGGATCTTGCGAATACTCAAAAGCATTTACCAAGTTCAAAAATAGTCCAAATAGTATAATATAGCTCAAAATAGCTCAAAATGTCCAAATAGTCCAAAACGTCTATTATAGTCCAAAAAGTCTAATATAGTCCAAAAAGTACAATATATTCCAAAAAGTCCAATATAGTTCAAAAAAAGTCCAAGTAGTCCAAAGTAGTTCATAAAATCTAAATAGTTCATAAGGCAATAATAATCATGCATTTCACCCAAAAACGTATAAAATATGTAAAAAGAGGGGCCGTGAACTCACCTTTAGCAAAGCGATAGCACTAACGAGAATTAAGCGACGAAAAGTCAAGATAATAGGACGACGTAGCCAAGAATGCCTTAGAATCAACCTATATATAATGTTGTGTCTTAGGACTTTATAAATATTCGTAATAAATATAAATTAGTTTTTATAAAGATTTCATAAAATATTTAGCATTGTACTTTAGAGTTTTAAGTTTTATAAAATAATTGGGCCAAAAAACAAATGTCCAAGTTAATACTTATAAGCCTAACAGCAAATACCCAATTTATTACTTATAAGCCCAAAAGCATATGGGTTGTCTAAAATTTCTGGTTTTAACCAACTTCATGGGATTTTAATTCCTAATCCGTAAATGCTCTCTCGTTCTCCTCTTCTTTGTTCTGCCAACGCACAACAACACCAAGGGAGTGGTGTGTGATTTGGTTTAGTGCGGGTTGTTTTTGGATCGAGTTTGGGTTATTCATACTTATATTTTCGGGTTAATCTTCATCCATTTTCTACATTCTTGTAAGTAAATATTTTCTTACATATTTTTATACATTTCATATCAGTTACATACTTTTCAGATCATTTGATGCATATATTTATCACCATACTTGTTTATTTATAAAACTACACATTTGATTATAAAAACTACATTAAAAAACGTTTATATATAAAAGATATATATAAAAGTCCACTTTTAAGCTCGTTATTGTTTTATAAAATATATATTTACAAAAAGTCTTATATTTATACTCGCTCATATATGTTTGGTTGTAATATGCTTAATTATTGAGACTCGTGGAAGTGTTTTGGATTTATATAGTTTTAGGACGAGGTTGGATTTGTAAGTGGATTTGTGGATTTGAGAATTTGTGTTGATGGATTGTGGACTATAGGAATATAATCGGTGGAAGGGAAAAATAGATAGAACAGTTGTGTACATTTTCGTGGTCGATTCAAATTGTTAAAAACGGATTTATAGCGGATAAACGGCGATCAGTTAAAAATTGACGAAATAAATATATTTTCTTAACTTATGCTTTAAGTGTCAAAACTTGTACTTAAAGTGTCGAAGACTAACGTTTTCATTTATTATTAATCACGCTACTCTAAACTTATTTTCTTAGAATAATAGTATCTGATGTTGTGGTTCGGTTGTCGTAAAGACTTCAACACGAAGTTTTACAACTCCCTAGGCAGTGTACCTAATCGTTGTAGTGTATTATAGGCAAGACTCGGGGGTTGTTATCATTCTCTAGGGAATTAGGTTGGGGAGTCTCGATCAAGATCTAACAATGGTCTAAAGGGTCGAGAGAAGATTCTTGTTGTATTTTTATTTTATCGAAAGCAGTAAAAATTATTGGTTTGCGAGGTTGGTTTGTTTAACTAATTAAAACTAAATATAATCTAATCTACTGGTGATAACTTTATGATTAAAAGATGTATTTACTTAATCATGTACTACTCTTTAGATTGCTTCTCCTAATTTTGTTGCTTTGTCACACTTGTGATGATCTGTGTAAGTATTTCCTAAGTCATGAACGAATTACACTTACCCGCCGTCTATTTAATATATGTTAAGGCAACGCACAAGTAAGGTAGTATGAAGACTATTACAAGGCCCCTAAGAGTATATTAAATGCAATTGAAATATCTTAAGAGGGATCAACCATATTAGGGTTAAGGTACACTAGTACAAATCTGGGATTTCGTCACACATGCTGTTTTTTGAACGGCTACACAGTCAGATATTTATGTGACTAAATGTACCAGAATAAAATAAACAACCACATTTGAACTCATTTTGTGTGACCATTTCGGAATTTCATTGTTACACATTTAAATATTTATGTGACTAGAGGTAACTGGTAATTTTTTGTTCATTATTTAGTCACTTAGAATTTGGGACGTGTGGCAGATACAAATAAGTTTGAAACATTAGTCACACTATATATATACATTTGTGACAAATATATGTCACACATTTGAACAGTGTGACCAAAATCATATAGTCAAGATTGTCACACATTATTTAAAAGTGACTGCTATTTTTTGCTGAATATTTAGCCACATATGAATTTGAAACGTGTGACAACCGAAACGTAAGTTTGAAGCATTAGTCACGATATACATTTAAAAGTGACAAATATATGTAACACACTTGAACACTTGGCCGCCTCTATTTGCCTCTATTTTTCACCAAAAAATTAAACCTTTTGATAATTACACTCAAAAATTTTGATTTCCCTTCTAAAATTTAACAAGCCGTATGAATTATCCCTCCATCTTTTCTAAAAAATGAAACTTTTTCCCAAAATTTCATACCTCCACTCAAGATCCCCGCCCTCTTTTTCCCAAATCAAAACCCATCGTCTTCATTCTAGATTTCAAACATGGAGCCGATTTACAAACACTCACAAACACTCGATTTCAAACCAGTTTCAAGTGACCGGTAGGTACTCATTATTACAAATCATTTGTTAATGTAATGTTTATCTATATAAAGATCCAGTACAAAGAATTGAATTGTAAGTATTTATGACTCAGTCTGTATGACTTGCCTATTATCCAATATTTCACATCCAAAACCATTCAATATTCCACATCCAAAACCATCAAAGCTGTATGACTTGCTTGTTATCCAATATTTCACATCCAACACCAGAAGATCGAAGATTGAATATCTTTGCATGTCATTCAATATTAATTCAATCATGAATTTTTGATTGTGAGGTAGGCACTAACCCTAATTTTCATCTAATATAGTCTTAATTTTTATTAATTTTGAGTATTTACTATTATCACAATTATACGGGGAAATATTTCGCTTTATTACATTACTTGCATTGTCAATGTCTCAGTATGTCATGTAACTTACATAACTAAAGGTGCTATACTAATTACTTGTTTTTCATTTGTTTTATTAAAGATGGGCACTTAAGAGTATATGTCAACAATGACGAGGCATGTAGCTTGAAAGTAAGGTACTTGAATTAATATTTCATGGAAGCATAAACTGACATGGATATTTGGGATTGCTTATTAAATATGCTTAGCTTTTATAGCGGTTGTTTTAGATTTCTTATTGAAATTATGTTTTATATATCATCCATATATACGGACTGTTGGATTACTTATAGACTGTCGTATGAGGTGTTGAGGTAGTTTGTCTTAAGAAATGCTCCCAAAGCTGGTAGTTTGGCCTAATATGTTTGATCATTTTTTATTACAGATTGTGCAGGGATGAGTTGATCTCATACATCACAAGTGGAGACGATACGCAAGTGGTTAGCTCTTTGAGTGTTTTGGCCACGTTCTTGCAAACTAAAGGTTGTACTTTATTTATTATGTCACCTGCTGTTTGATTATGCGATCTCATCTCCTTTCTGAATCTGCAGAGCTTGATGAATCAATGCTAGATGCTCTCGGGATCCTTCCACAACGTAAACAGCATAAGAAACTCTTGCTGGTTTGTGCTGCTCATTTATCACTTACATTGTCAAATATCCTGTGCTCTTCTTTAAAATGTGTAAGTTTAAGTCATTATGAAAAAGTTTATCTTGTCCAAACCATCTTTTTGTTTATGGATGCTGATCGATTGACTTACTTTAAATTTCCTAACTGTTTATGCTTTATGGAATGAAGTGCTTTTTTTGCATAATCTACTATTGTTGTTATATGTAGAAACTGTAAGTGTAAGTACACTACCATATAGGGAACCACTCACCCGTACTATTTGCATTATGTCTTGTTTAGTCAGTTTGCACTTCGTATGCGTGTGTACCTTAACAGTTTATCTTTGATCATTGCATCCCTAGTAAATGATTTTCAGTTTCTTAGCTTACTTCACATTTATTTTTATTTTTAAAGTTAGACATTTAAATGTTTAATAAAGAAGTTGAGTTTTTCATTACAGAGCTCAGTTTCTAGGAGTACTGAGTAAGTAGTTTTCGTGGATGTCTAAGACTGAACTTTATATGTGTACAGTTATATACCATGTAGTCACCTATGGTAGCTGTAATCGGAATGTAAAACATTGTGATTCTATATACTTATTGTTTATTGAATTTATGACACAATTGCTGATTGGAACTGAGTAGCAAGACTTGTATTATTTCTGTTGTTACATGCCTCACAGTATTATACCCTTTTCTCCTAATACACTTTGACTAGTTGAGTCATAATGCCTTCTTTTTGTCATTGCAGAAAGCCTTGGTTGGTGAGGACAGTGGTGAAGAGCAGCTTTTTGCTTCAAAAAACTGCACATCAAAGGATGGTAGTGATGGTGAACTCAATGTCTACTTACAGCGGTTAAAGGTATGATATGCCTCATCAACCTTCATCATGATATGAGTCATATGACACTGCTTATTAATTGAAATTTTTCCTAAGAAATCAACTTATTAATGCATTCAAGTGGTTTCTCGTTATATACTCTGTTTGCTATTTTTAGATGCGAAGTTATATTTGTTACATTACGTATATACAAGTGTGTCTCTTAATGTGTCATAATCCAAAACATCCATTAGATACTACATGAAAGAAAGCTACATCATGTTATTAAATTCTATTATGCTATCAGTCACTAATATTGATTTTCGGCACATCTAAGGAGTGCGTGATGTGTAGTCTTGGCTAAGTTAGTTGCTTGCACTTCTGAACACAATGTTTAGTTCAGAGATACTAAATATGAATAAGATGGCCAATGTAACCCATGGTTAAGTTAGTTGCTTGCACTTCTGAACACAATGTATGTTTTAAACGATACGATATGTTGCCACTGTATGTCGTTATAACAAGCGTGGCTTAGAAAATATCTTTCTTATTGCACACGCAGATTATTAAGAGAGCCGATGAGCGTGAGTGTGACCCATTAGAGTTGAGTGCTGAGTTTTGCCAGGAGTTCTTGACGGACATGGCTGATCTGCAATGCCTGCCTCCTACTGTACAGCCACGTGTATCTGACCATATGGTATGTGTCTATATTTTTTTACTCTGGAATCGCATATTTATAAAAGTTCATAGGTCTTTTAATAGTTTGTGGTCACAGGATGTTCGTGGTGATCCAGAACAACGACATAAGACGTTCTTACGGTCCTTTATAGACCGTGCCTTTTTACTCCAAAGGTTAGTATATCTTTCGGACATTTATAATTATATTCGTGAGTCCCTTTTTATATCCGGTGCTTTTGTATGGTGAGGCTTCAACCCACAAGTATTACTTTGTCTACATGTCAGTTAGATTTCCAATTGATGTATTAGAACATAATACATAAACTTATGTACGGGATACCTTGATGATACGAGCTCAACTAGAAGTTAATACTGCTGCTTACTAGTTAATACTGCTGGGCTAGAAGTTAATACTGCTGCTTACTAGTTAATACTGCTGGGCTAGAAGTTAATACTGCTGCTTAGTTAATACTGCCAGGCTCAAATGGTGCTGCTAGCATAGTTGGTGCTGTTTGACTTGGAAAAGTCAAACAAAGTAGTTTCCCGCCAAAGACTCCAACTTCCCAATCTTCTCCTCCTCAGCTTATAAATACCCCTGTAACTGTGTGAAAACACATCACTTGATTCAGCTACGGAAGAAGCCATGGAAGAATTCAGAAGGTTTGAAGAGGAAATGTTGCAACAGTCGAACAAGAAGTTGCAGCAACAGTTGAAAGTATAGAGAAAGCTGCAAGGTACACGTCGAATAAATATGTTGAGGCTGCTTTGAATTCAGAACTGTTGTATTGCCTTATCTTGTCCCTGTAAGCTGCTTCTCATCTCTGTACTTGTATGATATTACATTAATGTTGCCAATATGATATTAATACTGCTCATGGTTAATACTGCTCAACATTAATGCTGCCAATATGATATTAGTGCTGCCTGTTCGTAGTTATTAATGCTGCTTATATATTAGTGCTGCTGGTTCTTTGTTAATACTGCTATTGGGATTAAGGGAAATTAATGCTGCTAATATATATGTTAATACTGTTCGAGTATATTAGTGTTGTTAAAGAAGTTTGTGCTATTGCAGTACCTTCGATTGTTATTTTTAAGGTATGCGTGTTTGTGTAGTACATTGTGTTGTGGTTGTAGGCATGGTGATGGTGATCGTTGATAGTGGTGTAGGATGACGAGCTCCGCTGACAGAAGAGAGACATGTAGCAGCTTGGCATCTTTTTTAAGAAACAAGCAAATAACTATTCCTTTATGCAACTACTTAGAAATGTTCATAGATTGTGTTTAGCTGAGAATTTGATTATGTACGACATTACAATTGTATATTTGGTTCAGTTATATACATTCGAGTTTTATTCAATTTGAAATTGCTTTTTGTTTTTAATTGATCTGTTATATATATATATATATATATATATATATATATATATATATATATATAATGACACAAATTATTGATTTGTTATATGTGGACTAAAGATGCTCTCAATAATAGGTCACGCTTATTAAACATTATTGGTAAATCTTTGTTTAATTTGATTGTGTGTACTAATATTAAAAATGCCACACAAACTAAAAATTTATGTGACCATTGGATGAACGAATAGTCACACAAAATACACATTCACTTGGTTTTTAAACAATTATATTGGTCCTTATTATACACTTTTCGCACTTTTGGTTAACTTGTATGTGACTAAATTAAAAAAAAACATGCTTTGTGTGACTAAATATTACAAAACACACAAACTTAAAATTCATGTGACCATTGGATGAACTATTAGTCACACATAATCACTGTAACTTGACTTTAATCAACATATGGTCACACTTATTAACACTTTTGGCCACTTTTGGTTAACTTGTATGTGACTAAATCCCAAAAAAACTATGTTTTGTGTGACTAATATTACTAAAGGCCACAACAAACATACTATTCAGTGACAATTGGATGACAATAGTACACTATAATTACACATTTACTTGATTTTAAAAAGCATATGGTCACACTTATTAAGACTTTTGGCCATTTTTTTTAAATTGTATGTGACTAACTCCAAAAAACAACACTCGTTGTGTAACTAAATCATCACAAACGTCACATTTATTATATATTCATGTGGCCATAGGACGGGAAATAGTCACACAAAATACACATTTACAGTGAATAAATCATCTCAAATGTCAATATATTATATATTTTTATGTCGGCAACAGGACGAACAATAGTTACTCTAAAAACCATTCGTGTGATTTAACAGGTTTACGGTCACTAATACGGTTTAATCCAACAAAACTTGTGCCTAATTTGTCACACATATTCGGGTTTCGGTCACTCTTTTTCAATAGAAATAGCCACGAACTCCCTAACGTGACCGTATGTGACCTACAGTGGCGCGATCTTTAGTGACAAACACTCAAAAAAACACGTGTGACCATATGTATATCGTCACACATTTTTAGAGTGACCAATACTAGTTTTTGTACAATGCATGACGGCATTTGAAATCGTTTTTAGCTCACCAATTAAAACCTGTCACCTCTTCATCAACATTTAATAACCATATTTTCTTCAATGTTCTTCAATGTTTTTTTATTTTTTTTTTTTTATTTTTTTTTTTTTTTTATACTCCATCTTTATTTGTTGTTTCACACAATAAAGTTGAAATTTTGTCATCATGTTGTTTATAACTTTGAAGGTCTTGGATTTTCTTAATGTGTTCATTAACAACCTCGGCCTTCACAATCTTTTGTTTAACTTTAACCTGGGCTTTGGTATGCGTGGTACTTGGGGGGGTATCATAGCAATTCTCCTTCTCTTCCCATGAGAAAAGGTAGAGATTCTTTTTTAAATCATACTTGCCTTTATGCCTACATTGCCAAGGTCTTCCTAATTTAATATATGGCACTCATCCAATTCATCCACAATACACATTATTTCTATTTTATAAAACTTTCGTTTGGTCACGGGAACCTTAAATAAATTGGTAAACTTCATTGGACAAATTCTTTAATGGTAACTTTAGGAAATTTTAATTTTCTTGAAACCATATTTTTATGCTACACATCAATAATTTAAAGAACATACTGAATTGTTGATCTAGAATTTTTGAAACAAAAAATCTTGGTTGTAGATCTCGAACTCATTCTTTTTCTCCTCCCATTCTCACTTCTTACATTGTTGAATGGGATGGTTGCTTGCAAATTTCTTCAAAAACCGCCCATGGTTGGACGAATCTTCGACCTTCGTGTTTGCTACCCTCGCATTCTTGAGGATTAATGCCCCACCTATGATCAATTAAGTTTGTTCTTGTAGCTGTGTAAAACCTGTCAAGTTATGACACGGATTTGGTTAAAACCATGATCAATGTACTCTCCAGACATACCCCAACAATAGTATGGTTTTTAAATCTTCTAAATCAGTCACCATCTAGGATGCTAACAAGCTCTAGATACCAACTGACGCAGAACGAAAACGTGCTATAAACCCTAACTAGGGTTCAAGGTGAAACACCAAGAGGAATAAAGACTAAAAAAGTCATGATTTTTATTGTTAACTGAATATTGAATGAATAATCAATAAAACAAGCCTATTTTTATAGGAGAACTAAACTGGGAAAAATTTAGAATAACAAATATATGGAAACCAAATAAGACGTCAATAACAATTATGGAAACATGTTTGTTATTATATATAAAATTCTTCTCTTTAAGGTTACTTATTTTTGGATACCATATCTTCCTCGCCGGGCTTTGAATCATGCCTTAATCAGGTACCGCCAAAAGTTCAATATTGACCGCCATATTTGTCATAGACCAATAAACCAATACCTGCCACTCATTTTTTCATCTAAATAAAAAACCCACCTTTTCATCTTTTTAATGAAATATCACACACACTATTAATCGTTACGCAAAACAAAACATATCATCGCGACGAGAATTAAATATCTTTCTATAGAGGGGCGACACTATGTACTTTCGACGAACTTTTTTTTATGATTTTGAAGTCTTATACGGATTTTTTCTATAAAATCAAATATCGGATTATGAAAATCATATATGATTTCTATGAAATCATATATGATAGTTATACGAATTCTATATGATTCGTCATCGTTCATATATAATTTTCGCAATTCGTGACTGAAACAAAATTGAAAAAAAGTTCATCGGAATCACAAATCATATATGATTTTATGAAATCATATACGATTTTATGAAATCATATATGATTTTATGAAATCATATATGATTTTATGAAATCATATATGATTCGTTATACGAATCATATATGATTTTCGCGATTCGTGACTGAAACAAAATTGAAAAAAAAGTTCGTTAGAATCACAAATCATATATGATTTTATGAAATCATATATGATTTTATGAAATCATATATGATTTCATGAAATCATATACGATTTCATGAAATCATATATGATTTTATGAAATTATATATGATTCGTTATACGAATCATATATGATTTTCGCAATTCGTGACTGAAAAAAAATCGAAAAAAAGTTCCTCGAAAGTATATCGTGTCACCCGTCTACTGAAAGATAAAAAAATACTCGTCGCGATGGTGTATTTTTTGCCGTGTGACGATTTACCGTTTGCAACATATTTTATTTTTAAAAAATAAGTGGAAAGTGGGTTTTTTTTTATTTTTGATGAAAAAATAGATGGTTGAGATTGATTCATCGGATCTATGACATATAATGGGTGTATGTTGATCTTAACTCATAGAAAGATTGAGTTTTATGTGATAGTACATGATAGTGTTAATGATTATAAAATTATAGTATTAGTGTTAATATTCACAAAAGTGATAAATATATGATAGTGTTAATGTTAATGATTATAAAATTATAGTATTTGTATTAAATTCACAAAAGTGATAAATATTACAATGTAGAATTAATACAAAAGAATTAGATTTATAGGTTTCTGACACAAATTATTCATTCGCTAATATTTTAAGACGAACTCATTTATCACACACTTTCATAGAAAATCAATCAGTCTACATAACCCAAATAATCGATTTTCTTGAAGCAACTTTGAGTTATGTTAAAATTGTTTTTGGACATTGTTCTCCCATTAATTGTAAGGGTGTTTTTATTATACAAGATAAAAACTTAACAAGCGGCATACGTAATATTGAAAAAAATGTACTATAAGCTATTAGTAAACACCGATTTGATGCCACTCGATCCTATCGACCCAATCTAATCAATTAACAAGTTGTAATTAATAGTTTGAACAAACCTTTTATCGATACTTATAACCCCATTTGCACTAAACATTAAATACCAAAAATTGTAAAATACATGAGCATCACGCAGGTTTGAATGACTAGTAAAACCAAACTATCAAGGCCATGCGTAATTTATTTTTCTTTAGCAAATCTAACATACCTTTACCAAGATTAATTGAATTTTAGCTTTTATTCGACAAAAACAATAAAAACTATGACGTTTAATTAGGGGAAAACACCTCTTTTTTTTCCACAAAATGTTTTGTAAAAAACAAGGAAAACAAAGATCGCGTTCACATCGTCGTTTTTCAACAAAATTCTCTACAAAACACAAAATCCCTATTTTCTCCCTTTATACACAAAACTAGAAAACAATTTTATTTTGTTTTCCCCGTTTTCCTTTTATGACACCCGGATCTATTTTCCCACTTACTAGTTTTAATCTCCGTGCACGCACGAGACTTGTACATTATGTTTTTTAAATATATTTATAATTTTTATTTTTTCTGTTTTATAAGTTATGAAAGTTTAAGGGGTTATTTGTTTTTTTTCTTTATCAGATTTCTCCACCAAAATAATGCCAATTTTAGAAGTATTTAAGTTTTTTAATTAAACATATATTCAAAAATAATAAAAATTTTAAAGCATCATACCTAATAAGGAAAGATTCTTTTTTTGAAATGCAAAAGTCCTCACTTTTCGTTTTCCTTTACTAAGTAAAAGATTTCCTCCGTTTTTATGTGTTTTTGTACGTTTTTATAAGTTTTTTAATGTTTATGTACGCTTATAGACTTTTTTTACTTTTTCGTCCGTTTTTTACGATTTCGAAAGTTTTTTTATGTTTTCGCTCGTATTTTTACGTTTTCGTCTGTTTTTGTACGTTTTCATCCGTTTTTTACGTTTTCGTCCGTTTTTTACGTTTTCGTCCGTTTTTTACAATTTCGACAGTTTTTTTACGTTTTCGCATGTTTTTTACGTTTCCGTCCGTTTTATGACGTTTTCGTCCGTTTTTGCTTCTTTTTTTTTACGTTTTCGTACAATTTCGTATGTTTTTTACGTTGTCCGTCTTTTTATGTTTTCGTCTCTTTTTTACGATTTCGACAGTTCTTTTATGTTTTCGTCTATTTTTTTACGTTTTTGTTTGTTTTTCTCCGTTTTCGTCCATTTTTTACATTTTCGTTCGTTTTCGTACCTTTTCGTATGTTTTTCTTCGTTTTCGTCTGTTTTTTACGATTTCGTTCATTTTTTTACGTTTTCTTAAGTTTTCGTCCATTATTTTAAGTTTTTTACGTTTGCGTCCGTTTTCGTACGATTTCGTTTGTTTTCGAACGTAAGAAATGGAAGTAAAAGCATGAAAACGTAAGACAAAGGACGAAAACGTAAAAATAGGAGCGAAAACGTAAAAAACGTACGAAAATATAAAAAAACAGACGAAATCGTAAAAAACAGACGAAAAAGCAAAAAAAAGACGAAAACATAAAAAACGGACTAAAATGTAAAAAAGCAGACGAAAACGTAAAAAAACGAACGAAAACTTAAACAAACAGACAAAAACGCAAACAAACGTACGAAAATGTAAAAAAAACTTATAAAAATGAGAAAATATACGAGTCGTCGTGTTGCGCGGTGTGCTATAGGGTGATGTTAAAATAGATATGGTTATGTGTGAGTGTTTTTAGAGACGAAATTATTGTT
>BQNB010067152.1:1045-12083 GCA_026074375.1 Tanacetum coccineum | reverse complement strand
TAAAAACTTAGATTCGATTTTATGTGATCTCAACGTACACACAATATGAACAATTTAACTAAGTAAATGAACAATAACAAGATAAATAAGTATGTAATACAAGAGATAAGAGTTAGAAAGATCAAACTACAACACAAGGATTTATAGTGGTTCAGTAACGAAACTCCTCTTCGCCCTACTTCACTCTTCGAGTACCCAACTCGAGAGTTCTTTTCACTATGTCAACAAACTCCCTTTAGGCGAAGAAAGCCGTACACAAGTAGCTTACACAAATTTCTGATACAAAGCCAAATGTCGAGTTCTAATCTTAGCTAGAACCAATCTACCACACACTTTGTATTTT
This sequence comes from Tanacetum coccineum, assembly GCA_026074375.1. Taxonomy (NCBI): domain Eukaryota; kingdom Viridiplantae; phylum Streptophyta; class Magnoliopsida; order Asterales; family Asteraceae; genus Tanacetum; species Tanacetum coccineum. The sequence continues at coordinate 11,740 of BQNB010067152.1, read as the reverse complement.
GAGGCCTAAAATACTAACCGTACTATCAACACTTCACTTCACCTAAACACTAACATGATCACCCCGATCTATCTATTCTCTCTATATCACCATGATCTAACTATTATACACACTTTCACAATATACACAAATGATTTACAAGATATGATACAATCGTAACAATGTTACGAGAACACGAACTAATCTATAACACTTCGTAACTTGATGGTAGAAAGTATTCTTCTCTTGCACTTGAAGATCTAAGCTTGAATCACTTGGAAACAAATGCTTAAGATTAAATGATCAAAGGAATGAAAGAAATATATAAACTGATTTAGAACAGAAAGAATGTGTGTGCAAAAGGTGAAAAATCAGTTGGGAACAATATGCTATTTATAGGCAAACATGGGAGCGTTTTGGATAGCTCGGCCCCCTTAGCTCCTATGCCGGTCCCCTTATCACTAAGGGGGCCGCCCAAGGCCAGGCTCTCCCTATTTTGTCTTTTCCAAGGGAGGTGTTTCCTGGATCAAATATATCTGTTTTTAGGTGAAAATTTTGAATTCAAAACATTTATTTTAAAAAAAACATTTCTTGTAAATACAAAAATGTTTTGTATCAGTTATAAAAATGTTTGTTACATTTTATAAAAAATGTGAGGTTGAATAAAAATTCTTTTGATCATAAAATCCATTAAGCATTTATTTTTCATACCTTTAAGTGATTAAATTTTTGAAATGAAAATTTACCACTAATTATTTGTTTACGTTTTATTTTACATTGGGCGTTTTTACATTTTGTGATTATCAAAACGTAGAGAGGTCAAAAAATATTTATAATATTTTTAGGCATTATTTCTATCAACAATCTCCCTCTTTTTGATGATTACAAAATCTAAATTCATTAAATGTAAAATTATTTCTAAACAAGTATTTAGTGAGTTTTATTTCCATTTCTCCCCCTTTTTGTAATAAAAAAGGCTTCATCGATGAATGTGCGTAAAACCGACAGAATGAATGCTCCCTTTGATGTGTACTCCCCCTTGTTTGAGGACACCAAGGAATCAAGCTATGAAAACTTTGCTATAAAACCAAGTTAGAGTAACAAGAACAATATAGATATCTCACATTTAGCAAAGTTGTGAAAAATATTTAACCATGGTTGTAGTACATAACTAATAATATATGTGTGTTAATCAATTAGACACAAATATATATAACAACCATCTTTCAACTATATAAGTATAGGAGAGAATTAACCAATGCTAGATAATTAGCTACACTAATAAATTAAAACATTAGGTTCAAGACCATTCATTTAAAACATAAAGATTGTATATAAAGCACAATCATACAACAAGCATACACTGAATGAAATATTATGCTTGAAGCATAATAATACATTCTACATAAATAAAAACTACAAAGGTCTTAATTTGCCTAGACTGCCATAAGATTCTATAGGATTTGCTTGCAAAAGTAGTAGGTTGGACTTTTAATAGAAAGCGAGAAAAGGTAAGCATGTAACATGCTTAGTTGGTTGTTGGTGGAGAGTTTGGAGCGAAGGTGGTTGTTTAAGGATAGTCATGTAGAACTTGAAGTGGTGGTAGTGGGCGAGTAAGAAGAAATTCAATCCAATTGAGATCTTCACTTAGGGCTAAGAATTAGGTTTGGTTGTAACGGGAACATGGGCAATAGCCAACATGATGTTCAACTTGATTTAAGTTGAGAGTGTGAGACAAGTTTGGAGAATAGGGTGATAAAGGGTGGTATGTTGTGAAAGGTGCATGGCTAGAAGGTTTGATAAATATTGGAGTTGATTTATGTCATCAACAAGTTGTTCCCTTGTTGGAGAGGGAGGATGTGGAGGTGGAGTTTGGTTGTCGCCTTGAGGTGAGGGTAAAGATTGAGCATGAAGCACACTAGCAACATGTGGATTGATAAGTAAGTGAGGAAATGAAGGTTGGGTGAATTGAGTTTGATTAACACACTATTGAGGGGAATGGGGACCTTGACAAATCTAGTGACACATGGTTATCAATAGTGGAAGTGAATGAAGTTTTAGTGAATTTTGGTTTGATTAAGTAGTGGGAGAGTTTTCTTGTGAGGGTTCATTGAAAGGAGATTGTGGTTTAGGCATTGGTGTAGGTAAGTTAACATCAACCTCATTGGATTTGTTACAATAGTTCAACTTCTTTCTCCATACAGGTTTTACGGACATTTTGGCTACCTTTAAAGGTTTGGACAAGGGTTTTTGAGGAGAAGACATCGGAGAAGACAAGATGAGTGTAATGATAATAGTGAGGATGAGGGCTAATTTATACTAGGAGGATGAGGTAGTTAAGGATGGATGGATATTGTTAGAAAACAAAGCCAAGAGATGTTGGTGAGTTCTGGGAAATTATAGCTGGGTCTAGGTAAAAGAGGGTCAAAAAGCAAAAAGAAACAGTAAAAATCGTGTACCAGATGGCCGGCCCCTTTATCTATGTGGTCGACCCCCTTATCACTAAGGGGGGCACCCTTAAGAGCTAAGGGGGCCACCACCTGGAAAAACCATGGTTGTCTAGGTTTTTGTTTTCTTGCAGAAATTGGTAAAAAGGTAGACTGTTTTGTGGCCATTTTGCAGCAAGTCCTAATGTTTATAGCAATCAAGACTAATTCACATAAACACTTAGCAAGCAAGAGTATCAAAGAGGCAAATAATTATGAAAAGTTCTATAAAGAAGTGCATATTAATTGGAATACTAACTAATAGTTATGATGTTCCTATGATTAGTACTTCATAAAATTAAAATTTCTCAATAAGAAAGATAGGTTGTAAATGTGTTACTTGAGACTTGTGTTTTGCATTTATAATCCTAGTGTGTGCCTATATGCGACAAATGTAGAGTAACGATTATTTCGACTCTAAAATAAAAACCTAAGAAATAATCCAAGCGCTCCTTGATTTAATTTTGCTCAATCAAGAGTGTCGAAAATATATATTGGATTATATATTTTGGCAACAAGTGTGAGATCATCATGCATGCATGGAAAACGTTTTTAGCATATCTCAACAATATATGAAAATAGGTTTTCATGAATTCCTAGTTGTGAGAAGGTTTTCGAAAATAGATTGGGACTTTTATATATATATATATATTAAGTTTTGAAACTTAAGCTTTGGCAAAGCAAAAGTTTTGAAAGTATTTAGAAAATACGTAATTTCGTATGATAATAACTAATTTCTTAGTTCTAATTATAAGACTTATGAAAAATTCCCAATCTTTGATTTTGTGCAAAATTGAATCCTAGACACAAGATTAAGAGAATAATAATTGCAAGTTACTTACAATTGTTGTTTTTGGTTAGATTATGTTTAACATTCAGAAGATAAAAAATAAATTGGGCAAACAGATTGCTGACCCCCTTATGTATGTGGTCGGCCCCCTTATCACTTAAAGGGGCCGCCCTTTGGGAGCTAAGGGGGCTGCCTATCTGACGAATTTGTTTTTCTGATTTTGAGTTTCTGCCAGACTTTGGTTAAAGTTCCATGGTATTATGGTTGCTTATAAATCCTAGACCTAGACTTAAGTAATTAAAAGTCTCACGTTTAAGGGGTTTAGTTAGAATGTCGGCAATGTAATCTTCCGATGAAACTTTTTCTATGAAATATTTCCTTTTTAAACATTGGCACGAAGAAAGTGGTGATGAATTTCAATATGTTTTGTACAAGAATGTTGAACATGATTTTTACTTAAATCTATGGCTCCTTTATTATCACACATTATAGGAATGTCATCTAGACTAATGCCATAGTCTATGAGAGCTTGTTTCATCCATAGTACTTGTTGACATGCCTTTTCAGCTTTGGTAGTGGATATAGCAAGAGCGGTTTGCTTCTTCGAAAACCAAGATGTTAAAGAACATCCCATAAACGTACAAATACCGCTAGTTTTTTTTCGGTCCACATAATATCCCGCATGATCAGAGTCGGCATATACTATGGTTTCTATGTCGGACCTCTTAGGATACCATAATCCCAAGTGCGTAGTGCCTTTAATGTATCGGAAGATACGTTTAACCGCTTCAAGATGAGAGGTTTTAGGATCCTCTTGGAAGCGTGCACAAAGGCACATACCAAACATGGATAATCCGGGCCTACCTTGTCGTTAATATATTAATCTACCTCACATCCTCTATATTTATGTAATTATCCACGGACTCACCTTCTTCGTCTTTCGTGAGTTTAGTTTCGTAGACATAGGAGTTTTCATAGGTTTAGAGTCCCCTAATCCAAATTTCTTAAGCATTTCTTTTATATAATTTGATTGATTGAAAAATATACAATCTTCTAATTGTTTTATTTGTAATCCTAAGAAAAAGTTTAGTTCCCCCATCATGCTCATTTCAAACTCATCGTGCATGATCTTGGCAAAATCATCACACAATTCTTGACAAGTTAAGCCGAATATAATGTCGTCGACGTATATTTAGACAATAATGAGGTTAGAGTCTTTTTTTAGTGAAGAGTGTGTTATCTACCATTCCCATGGTGTAATCATGTTTAATAAGAAAGGTTTTTAATCTATCGTACCAAACTTTAGGAGCTTGTTTAAGTCGTAAAGCGCTTTCTTGAGTCTATAAACATGATTAGGTTTTGCGAAGTCAATGAATCCCGGAGGTTGTGCTACGTAAACCTCCTCATTGATAAAACCATTTAGGAATGCACTCTTTACATCCATTTGAAATAATTTGAAGTCTAGTGCGCATGCATAGGCTAATAATATTCTTATGGATTCTAATCTAGCTACGGGTGCATAAGTTTCATCATAATCAATTCCTTCTTGTTGATTATAACCTTGGGCGACTAGCCTAGCTTTATTTCTAGATACAACACCATTTTCGTCAAGCTTATTTCTATATACCCATTTAGTTCCAATATGGTCATATCCTTAGGATTTGGGGCTAGTTCCCAAACGTCATTTGAGATAAATTGGTTTAATTCTTCTTGCATAGAAATACCCAACTTTCATCTTTTAAAGCTTCATTTATATTTTTAGGTTCTATGGTTGAAAGAAAATAAAAGAAATTACTTTTGTCTTGAGCTTGTGATCTAAGTGTTCTTTGATTTAGGTTACCAATTACATTTTCATGGTTGAACTCCCCCCCCTTTTAAGATTCTAATGTTTTATGATTTTATTATTTCTTAAAGACTTATCTTCGAGATCATTGCCTAAGGGTCTTGTTTTATTAACCTCAATAGCTTCTTCTTAGACTAAATCATCATCCTCCAAAGGTGATGTTTTAGGCGGGGGAGGAGTTTCATCGAATGTCACATTTAAGGATTTTTCGACTTTCATTGTTTGTTTGTTGAGAATTATATAAGCTTTACTATTTTGCGAATATCCTAGGAAAACACCTTCGTACGACTTTGAGTCGAACTTGGTGAGGTAATCTTTTGTATTAAGAATGAAGCATTTGCTTCCAAATACATTTAAATAGTTAAGATTGGGTTTTCTACCTTTTAACAACTCGCATGGGGTTTTTTCTAAAATACATCTAATGGAAATTCTATTAATTATATAGGTTGATATGTCGACCGCGTTACACCAAATTTTTTGTGGAATAGATTGTTCATTTAACATAGTCCTACTCATTTCTTGTAATGGTGTGATCCTTTCTTTCTAGTACCCCATTTGATTGTGGAGTACGAGGAGCGAAGAAATTATGAGAAATCCCATTTGAGTCATAACAGTTTCCGAATTGTACTTCATTATCAAATTCCCGACCATGATCCGTTCTAATTGACGTTATGGAACATCCTAATTTGTTTTGAATCATTTCAATAAATATTTCGAATTTTTCGAAAGCTTCGGTTTTATTTCCTAAAAATCTAGTCCATGTAAATCGAGAATAGTAATCTACAATTACTAAGGTATAACGATTTCCTCCATAACTCCGTATGGCGGAAGGACCGAATAAGTCCATGTGTAATAATTCTAAGCATCTAGTCGTCGATACTATATTTTTGGCTTTGTGACTAGCATGAGCTTGCTTTCTAATTTTGCAAGCGTCATAAAAATGTTGGTCGAATTTAAGCTTAGGTATATTTCTAACTAACTCCTTAGACACTAGAGATTGAATTAATTGCATGTTTGCATGACCTGGTTTCCTATTCCATAAGGTATAATTTTCATCTAAGGTTGCAAGACATATTTTATCTTTCGGATTATTTCCTAGTTTCATCACATATAATCGACTTTTTCTAATTTCTCTCACCTATGACTTTTTCATCTTTAATTATTTCGCTACCATGTTCGATAAATATCACTTTGCACTTATTATCACATATTTGACCAACACTTGGCAAGTTAAAATTTTAAATTATCTACGTGCTCAACATTTTTAATAATTAGGGAGTCATGAGAAATCGTACATTTGCCTATGATGTTACCACGTAAATTGCTTCTGAATATAACGTTGCCTCCGTTATACGCTTTGTATGTAGAGAATAACTTTCGGTTACCCGTCATGTGTTTTGAGCATCCACTATCTTTAATCCACTCATCGGGATCCAAGTTTATTCCTAAGCATATCTCATTAGACGCTTGAGCTACAAGACAAGTTTCGTCTTTAGTATTTTCTTCCTCATCTTCGCCACTATCGCTCCACGTTCCTTCAATGAAAGCTCTTTGATTATTGTTCATTGGTGACTTTGGACATTCTCTGATGAGATGATTTGGATCTCCACATCCAAAGCATTTTCTTTCACGTTTACCATTTTTGTCGTCTCAACTTCTTTGGAACGACTTTCTTTCATCACGTGGTTGTCTTTCGAATCTTCCTTGTCTTTTGAAGAATTTCTTAAATTCTTTCACGGCCATGGCGTATTCTTCGTCTTCACTTTCGGAGGTCGAACTATCTTCATCACTAGATTCTTTTTTAGACTTTAAGGAAAGAGATCTACTTTGTTCTCTTTTGCCTTTGACCATTTCAGAATCTTTCTTTATTATCACTTCATAAACTTTCAAATTTCCAATAAGTTCGTCAAGTGATAGTGATGTCAAATCCTTCAACTCTTCAATAGCCGTAACCTTTGCGCGCCATTTAGGATGAAGTGCCTTAAAAAATTTCCTAACATAGTTCTTGCTAGAAAAACCTTCATCAAGTGATTTTAAACTAGTAATGATAGTGTTAAATCTAGCAAATTCATTATCTATTGATTCCTCTTCCGGAATCGTAAATTGTTCATATTGTTGAACAAGAAGATCTATTTTATTATCTTTGACTTGACTATTACCTTGGTGAGTGATTAGTAAAGTATCCCAAATTTCTTTCGCGGTTTTACAAATAAAATGTAACAACCTGAGTTTTACGACGCATATGACGATCGTGGATTCGACGTTATAATTATTATCTTACAAATTCATGTGAACGAACGTCGACATTTAAAATTTTATTTGTCATGAATAGTCATTTTAGGATTTTATTACGAAATGAATTTGAGAAAATTTTATTTTGTCATTTCGCGAGTCAACGTTTGACCGCGCGTCCGTTAAACGTTTTAGCATCAAAATAAATTATGATGCGCCCCGTTGATGTTTATTTTTGTAAATTATATTATTTGCGGACTCCGTCGTCTTTGTTCCTCGACTTGGCCAAAACTCGCGTTTTAATTAAACAGACATGTTTACCTTTATTGAGTACAAATGCCATTTTAATTGAAAAAGGTTTACAAGGATTATACAAGTAAATAAAATTTACAAAAAAAATTATGCATGCTCTCCCATAGCTCATGCATATAGCCAGCTATAGGCCACCCAAACACTCAACCCATTTTTAGTTCCAAGATACAATGATTATAAGTGTTCCCTAGATCATTTAACCTACACACATACATAAGTAAACACACATAGTAAAGTTTTTGTCTTTTCTTTTCCTTGTTGCTCTTGTTCGGCCGAAAACCCTCACACACATACAAAGATCATTGCCAAGTTTTGATCTTGAAATCCTTTTCTACATCACTCAAAAATGATTTAGATTAATCAAGAATCAAGTGGAAACTTGTTTTCTTTCTCCCTCCTCTCTTTTGGGTTCAGACGAGCAACCAAACACCCACACCCTTGCCATTTGATTTTTCCAACTATAAAATATCAATTAGATGATGTTATTATAATCATCTATGAAAGAAAAGACCACATGCAATTAGATTTAAAGAAGGTTGAGTTTTGATTGAAACAAAAATAGTTTTAATCAAGGTTTGAATTAGAGGTTTAGTGGGAAAAATATTAGTGGGAGTTTTGGATTCAAAAAGTTAAAGGTTTGGTGTTGGTTGGGGGTTCGAACCACGGCAAGACCCCAAAGGGGTGTGTTTTGTTGCTTGGTTATTGATTAGTTTAGTTTGGTTTTGATTCTGGCTTGATTTGGATTCGATTTGGGTTTGGTTGGGTTACCCGAAGTCGCGGCCAAGGAACAAAGAGGATGAGACGAGTTTTGATCGAGTCCGATCTTGCTTTATATAGCATTGTAAGTATATCTAAACTAGTAGCTATATTTATTTTTGCGATTCGATTGATTCTTGGTAATTGCATGTGATGAAATCCGAGAGATCTTGCGTCGTCTAGTTTATATTTTGTTATTGGTTGATTGAGCGAGTTGAATATTGATTATAGGCCATTTTAGACGTGGCGTGAATGAATTTTTTGGTTAAAAATGAATTTTGGCGCGTTTCGTAGTAAGTAGTTTTGGGCAGAAACTTTGGCACGGAAAACGAGGTCTGAGAAATTATAAAATCTGATTTTGGTTTAGGAAATATGATAAAGCTTATTTTTATGAATGTTTCGGTAATTCGAACTCCCCGTAACTCCTAATAATGAAGAAGTTACGGCGAAAACAAGATTTGAAAATTCCAAACAGCTATTAGCTATTTTTTGGAATCTGTCCAGATTTTAAATGGCCATTTCGAGCACTTTCAAGTCCGTTTCAGCCTTCTGGCGAAACATGAAAGTTGTTCGGAATGTCGTTTTACTTTGCCGCAAGGTTTGTTAGTTTTAAAATCGCATAATAACAGGTCAAAACTGAAAGTCAATTTTCTGCGTTATGTTAAAAATATAATAAGTTCCAGCAGAAACTTGCAGGGGCATTTTCGTCATTTTTCTTCGAGTTTCAGGTCTCGGCTAAAACTAAAAAGTTGTCCGAAACGTCGTTTTACATAAAACCTCTTTAGAGTCCGAGTCGTGAAAATGTGATATAGCAGGTCGTTTTGGGCGGGTCAGATTTAAGGAAGTATATGTATTTATAAAAGTCAACGTAAAAGACAAACGGGGATTTTATTCGACACTAATATGTCGTAAAGGTTAGTTTGGTTAATAAAATAATATCAATGGATATTTTAAGAACGACGAGTATTTTACGACTGTTGGTCAAGTCTAAAAATAGAAAGTCTAAAAATAGTAACTTTTGTAATAATCGGGATATAACTCCGATGCGAGTAATTAACAATCAAATTGGGTGTCGAATGTACGACGAAATAAATAACTATTATTATATATATGACTAGATGACGGGACTTACTAAAAGTGGTAACTTTCCGAAAATAGTAACTTTCTAAAAATGGAAATTTATCGAAAATAGAAAGTTTTCGATTAAGTGGCGTATCATATAAATGAAAGAGAGATCATACTCAATTATGTGGGTTTAGGATCTAAGACGCGCAAGTGAATTTCTCATCACATGTGTATGTATATCTATATAGTTTTAATAGTTGCGATGTACGCACTATTCGATCGTACTTTATTGTATAGTAATCGAGCGACATAAATTATAGGTCACGGTTGAGTTCGTTGTTGAGTAGTTCGTGATTGTTTCGGTTATTTAATCTTCGGCTTCAATTAAGGTGAGTTCATAGCCTCGCTTTTGAACTGTTTTTAAATGTTTTATAACTCGCGAGGGGGATACATGCTTGTTTTGAAAATTAAACGCAATGCGTTTTGATACGTGATATGATTCCATGCTACGAGTTTATGCCTTTGACTGTGTACTCGTTAATTACCGAGGAGGTAAACGCTGAATGCATTAAATAGATCTATTGGGTTTGACAACCCTGTCTGGGGTATGAGTCCGAAGGTGAGCACCCTGTAACGGACATTTTGTATTGAGAAAGGGGTGGTGGCATACTACCCGGTCACTTATTTGTCTATCATGATAAATGTGTTAAGGTTCGGTACACGGGCTCATGTGGTGGAAATCATAGTATAACTTGCCTTGCAAGCAATGTTATAGTGGTTTGTGGAACCAAACATGCGTTCTGACTGTTAGTTGCAAACTCTATGAATTCACTCAACGTTTTGTTGACGTTTTTAAGCATGTATCTCAGGTTAGGAGCTGTTGATAGGTTGGATGGAACGGAACACGGATATCAAAGACTGTGTCTCGGTGAAATATTTTGTATAATCAAACAAGGAGGATGTTTTTAGAAAATAAGTCGCGTCATGACTTTTGAAATGAAATTTCTAAGTTAGTTTGGGACCTTGTAACTCTGATTTTCCTCATATAAATAAAATAAATTTTGTTTTATAAACGTATCATTTGAACGTTTACTGGGACTCGTGTGTATGTATTATGAAGTAGCACCCCAAATGTTGTATTCCGCTGCGTATCATATTTTGGGGGTGTTACATCGAGTTATTAAAGTAAGTAACCTCTACGCGTATCATATACTACACGTCAACCAATATCA
>BQNB010067151.1:0-34301 GCA_026074375.1 Tanacetum coccineum | reverse complement strand
GTCCATTAGGGTTAGGTTTGATGTTGCTTATTTAGAAAGCTATCTATTTATTATAAATAGATATGCCATCTCTTATGTAATTCATTCAATCAATACAATATCTATCATATTACACTTAGAGCCGTGACGAAAGTGATGCTTCCATATCTAACATATATATCCCAAGTAAAATTTTTTAACATTCCTGATAATGACGCTTCATACCATTTGTTTGCATAAAAGACCAACAATCATAAATTTTATTAAATACCTTTATACGATTATGAATTATTTGCATGATTATGTTGCATTACGTAACCTATAAACTTAGTATTCGTTGGTTGCTTGTCAATGGGGTGCACATCTTCAATTGATGCATGATGGAAAGCATCCCGAGCTGAGCGTGTACAAAATTTGTACTTTACTTTTCTCTTCGTTCTTAGAGCCGTGACGAAAGTGATGCTTCCATATCTAACATATACTATACCATGTGAAATTTTTTTAACCATTTCTGATATTGACGCTTCATACACTATTTGTTTGCATATTACAGACCAATAATATACTAAATTTTATTAAATACCTTTATACGATTCTGAATTATTTGCATGATTATGTTGCATTACGTAAACATTGTTCAAATGCAAGTATAATAATCGTTAAAATAGACACAATGCTCATAAATATTTTTCATTACTTACCAATAGGATATAAGTGATATATTCAGAAAACATTTCATCTTGGTTACTGATTTTGTGCACCTCATTTAAGTGATTATTAGACTCAGGTGGAACACGCACGCTTTCAGGGTGAACTTTCTTGTTGAACATTTGCTAAAATAGTGTATGACCAAATTAGACATTAAGACACTCAATCAAAAGAATTTTAATTATACAAATATCAGATACATCATTTCATTTGCACAGGTTCTTATCAGCTTTGGAGCATTTAGAAGAAGAATAAAATGTTCATCCTTAGAAGATGACCTCCACTCCAAGGCGGGGATCGAGTACCCTTGACTGGTCTAGGATATGGCTTCCTTCCGATTTGGTGGAGCCGGTTTGTAGGTTGTAAATCTGCACAACCAACTATAAAAACAAGTACAGATCAGGGAATAGTACTTTTAAAAGGTTATTTTAGACATTTTCTTGCATGTGCATAATAGAACATATCAGATTTCTCCTTAGTAAGTTACAAAACTTTAATTTTGGTTGAAGCTGAATCTTTTTTGCGTCGTTAGTGTTGCCCTTTTCTTCTATATTCTTATAGAACTTTCGTGATAAGAAAAAAACATAACTATAAAACTTCATGAACATGAGAGGATAGTGCAGTTAGTGAGAAGCCAAAAAAATCAAGTTCTGGACTTACATCTTTACGTTTTGCGACTCTTTATCACTTCTAAAGCTAAACGATGACAACATAGTAGGGGATCTCAGTTTCTTTGTACATGGAATTGATGTTTCTGAATGGCTAAAATAAACTTTCTGGGATTGGAATATATGTGTGTACATATAAACCGTCCCGATATCAAATCTATTTATTTCAAATCTATTTTGATGCGTCAACACTTTCTTTATCTTTCTCCTGAAATATAAGGCAAAAATATTAGTGTGCCAAGTTAAATAGATGTAGTAGCTCGTATGTGAACATGCACGTATGTAATAAAAGACATACACCAATATTGTTGTCCAAGCGTTGTACAGAAAGAGTTACATCTACATCAAACATTGAGGGGTTGTTTAGTTAAGCTTATCTTGTGGCCTCATGGGTTTGAGCTTATTTTCAATAAGAAGCTCACAACTTATGATGAATTAGATTACTGTCTGGATTAGCCTGTAATCCCACACTTATGGAAATGGATTCCTTAAGCTGTTGGACAGGAGACTAAATGTTGCAAACAACACTTAATGCTAAAAAAGAAACACCCCCTTAGTCCTTTGAGGACATGTATGAAGCAAATAGACCCATGGCTATTAGACCATAAGATATTCTTGTATGAAGCGTGCTCGGTCCGGAACATCTTTTGAGACAGGTGAACCTTTAACGCAACATATTAAATAAGTTTATAAGCCTAAGAAGTTTAGCTATATCCAAATACTCAAAAGTGCCTATCGAGTTATAAAATATATCCAACCAATGTCTTGATTCAGGATTTTCTCCTTATATGCATAAAACATATAAGAAGTTTAGCTATATCCAAATACTCAAAAGTGCCTATCGTCTTATAATATATATCCAACCAATGTCTCAAAAGTGCCTATTGCTCATGTATGCATAAAACATGTATGACATCTTCTTCTAATATAAACATGTATGCATAAACATGAGAGACATGTTCTTCATGAATATTGAAAATTACTGATATATACCTTAGCAAACGAACAACCACTGAGCTCCCACTGCTTGTACCAAAGTGCAGGAAATCCTTCAAACACTTGAGTACATTCGATTCAATAACCCTTATGTTTGCTCTTCTCTCAAATTCTGATAATCGTCCCAGCGCTTTCAGTCCCTCATAATCAAACTCCTTATCTGCAAAACCACCATAATTAAGCTTAACTTGGTGTTACGACTAAGAAAGGGGGATTATCTAACATAATTTCTACTGCGTTTTCCCAAATTTCCATATCAATTCTAAAAAATATGTCAAATGCAACATTAAGCAGAGAAAAGAAATCGACCACCTCGTTAGTTCCACATGAGTAATTCCTCATCAACGATGCTACATGCCTTAACCTCGCCACATCCTAAACAAACACAAAATACAACAATCCATTTTTCACAACGACCGACCGACCGCAAACTACACAGAAAAAGGAAATAATATATTAAAGGAGTGTTTGTCCTAGCTTACTGAGACTTGTAAAATCTGATGTAAAATTATATTTTCAGCTTACAATATTGAGTTTATGCATTTGACAAACAACTTGAAAATGTCCCCTCTTCCAGTAGTAGCAGACATACTATCTTGAGGCAACATACCATCGTCGGGCTACACCACTGAATAAAACGATCTACGTAGCTCAGGAACCATGTGCCATCTTCTCGCAACATAATTCTGCAATATTTTAAAGAAACAAAGTGAAATGCCTTACTCTAATATGCATTGCAGATCACATGAACCACAATAGTTTTGTAACTAATCTATCGCAACAATGATGTAACCGATATTAAAAGGATTTATATAGATAAAAATAACCTGAATATAACTGAACAACGATTAAGTTATGATGTTTCGTGAAGTGAGGAATTACAGAAGATGGATTTTGGTCGATTCTAAAAATATTGCTTTTGGCTGTTATCGTGTGCCTGCTATGGGAACACGAATATTTAAATCCTTTGCTGAATATTTAAACCCTTGTTTAGTTATATTCAGGTTATTTTTATACTCCTTTGCTGAATATTTACCCCAACAACACAAAAAGGAGTATAAATTGATCTCCATTGCTGATTTAAATATTCGTGTTACATAGATAAAAATAACCTGAATATAACTGAACAACGATTACCGTTATCAGTGATTTAGATCCGTGATATTCACACCGCTATCCTCTCCTGAACTCCCAAAGACAGAGGACTTGTTGGGACACCACTACAACATAGAGAATTACAAAGAGTATTGAGATAAAAGCATGTTACTTTACATATTAAAAAGAAGAAAATTAAGACGATCTAATACCTGAACACAAAGAACAGCGGCTTTGGGTTCCACAAACTTATGAATAGAAGCAATGTTGCATAAATATTATAGACCTAATCAGCGTCTATTAGCTTTAAGGGTTTCGTTTTCATCGGTTTACCATTTGCAGCAAAGTTGTCGAATTCTTCTGATTCAATAGCTTGCCCGTTCACGTCTTATTACAACCATAATGTTCATGTTACATATACATAAATTAGTACTACCGGAACTATTAGATACCAAGATAATGTATAACATATTATAGTGAATCATATATCTACAGACTACAAACCTTTGAAGAAATCTTGAAGCTAAGAACATTCATTGAACTTTAATTTAATCCTAGTAGCATTGACTTACCCATAATTTGGAACTGATTTGAATGATAGTCGGTCCGTGGTGATTCTGATTCGCTGCAAAAGAGTGTTTTTTATTAAGAGGGTTTTTATGTTTATGTAATGAGAAAATGTTCGAGAGATATTATACCTGGCAGTGCTGTGGGTTAACATTAAGAAGTGCCTCTTCACGATTTTCTCAATTTTCTAAAACAGCGCACCACAATGTCGACATTTGCACGTACATTTACCAAAATGGGCGTATCCCAGTGACGGTCCTGCATTAAAGTAATACGTACGCAATATGCATATAAAGCAGTTGGTACAGTTGGTTGGTTAAAGCCCTTGTGTGTTATGAAAAATGTAACAACGAACATATTGATTACCACTTGATGTACTCCGAGCATGTGGAGCTGATTGTGGCCGCTGAGCAGGCGATGTGCGCGATGTCGTACGCCTGTTTCTAGTTCCTATAAAGACCAATGTAGTTCACCCAGTGTGATGGCTCCTGCGTATAGAAAAATAAAGAGCAGTAAGAGAATCAAATTTTCTTACTGCTGGATGCTAGCGCGAACTGTTCATTTGAATAAGGGTGACCTCTTGGGACTGTTTGCAATGGCTGGCGCCTCATTATCTTCGCTTATGTAATTACCTAATCCAAACAGTCAAAAGTCTCTTTGTTTTTGCGATTAGAAATGGAAATTATAGATAAAATTACCTAGAAAGAATAAGCCAGAAGGTACACATCCAAATGCTCCGACAAGTTTCATCTTATAGATCTCCGGTGCGATGTATAATCCTACACTCTCATAAAAGATTTAAGGTTAATAAGATACAAGAAAAGTAAAAAAAAAAACAAAAATAAGACAAATAGGCTCGTACCCAAACATGGGTTCCAATCTCGTTCACCCAACATAATAATAAAATCAAAACGATTCATAAAAAACCATTAAAACTCAATAAAGTATAACAGATTGATTAATTAGCATTGAGAGTAACATGTTAGCATCAACCTTGACACTTTCTTGATTCACATTGGAAACAAAATTATTAAGTAATCCTTGAGAAAGCCTCTTTTAGAGTTACAACTCTATTTATTTATTCGGCCTTTCATCAAAACATTTCGTGATATTGACCAATAAAACCCAACACTTTTTAAACAAAAATATTTTGGCAAGATGAAAATAAAGAGACATTGTGAAGAAGATTTGTATACCTTTTGTAATACATTTAGTTGTAGGATTTATCACCAAAAGTTACAAACCTTTAATCCATGATCGTTTCCATTCTTTGGGTTCCAAGTAATCAAAATCTACACCTGATCAAAATATCAGTTTTGATCAGCTTTAGATACAGAAAGTTGTCACACACTCTATTTGAATGAAAGTTGGATTTAATGACAACATTAAAAAAAATCTAACCTTTTGTGTTCTAATGATCGGTTCATCTTCAGGTCATGGTTAAAAGGATCGTTCTAACCACATGATAGTGGGTATTCTCCACATTAAATTGGACGATTGCATTGAAGGCTCATTGACTTGGATACTTACTCACTGATAAGTTATGTATAGAGTATTATCGAAATCTTATGAAGAGAATAGATTTATTAAATATTTTATATATTATGTAGTAGGATAATTAGTAATTTTTTTCTTTTGATTTACCTGTCTTCGGACTCGATATTGTGAGTCAACTAATTCCAGTGAAACTACCCTTTTAGGTAGCCTGGAGTCGGCTCAAGTGAACCTCCTAGGCCACAAAGGGATTATTTTTCTCCTCGTTATATTCGAACCATTGACTTCCACTTTAGAAAACATGTCAATGAAATAAATACTTTTTCAGAAATTCAATTGTTAGAATTTTAGTACGTATTAAACCAAAAGAAAAGAAATGTAATTTCTTCCAACCCATCAATGAATAGTTAGAAAACATTTTTTTCTTTATTTACGATAATTTATGTGCTTCAGTGTTTTTCTCTTTGGTTGTACAACATGATTTTATGCCGACAATGAAAAATTCACTAAAAAGTCTTCGGGTATATTTGGAATGTGATTAAATAATGTTAAATCTTTGTTGGAAGTAAAAATTGTTTGCATTTGTTGTATTTTAAAATATAAAACCAGGGGTATAAAGTTTAAAGGGTTATTTGTTTATTTTTTAAAGTTATAATAAAATTTGTAAATTTACACTTAACTCCATATAATTTATTTAAAAATAAACCAATAAAGTTTTCTTAATTACCTCCTCTTTTTTCAAGTTTTTGTTTTCTCAAATTTGACACATATATTTTTATTGGATTTTTTTCTCTATCAGATTTCTCCACCAACTTTTTTAATTTTGATCAAATTTATTCAATTTTGACTTTTTATTGACCAATCAGATCGCACGATTTTACCTACGTGGCAAAATCAAGCGTTATGATTGGTTCAATTTTTTAATTCATAAGATTCAATTTGATTGAAAATTCCGAAATGACGTAATTCTTTTATTATATAAAAGATTCTTTACTGTTAACTGCAAATTGACCCATTTTTATTGCAGTCATTCATGCCAATTTTACTAATAGTTGAACTTTTATTTATTTATTTACTATTAAACTTCGTTTTTGTAACAGCACGAACACAACTATTATTTCGACTTTTTAAGGCAAGTTTCTTTACCACCACTGCATCCAAATTGAAGTTGGATACATGGAGTCATCGACTTTTAGCCAGAGTTCGTTGATTCTGTATTAGTCGACCAAATTTTAGAAAATCAGCTGAATTTCAATGTCTAGTCAGACCTTTTATTATCTTGAATACCATATAAACAACGTATGGACAATTTTGTCATTGTCTAGCTCGAATCATTCCAAAATTTATGATATAAAACAAACTCACTTTTTGAAACCAAATCAGGAGGATAGAAAATTAATTTCTTTGTACACAAACTAGAGTTAAACAAGTTCTTCCTTTACATTCAGATCTTCAACAAAAGAATGCATGTGCTTTCTATTTAAAGCTCCAGTAACATAAATTCCTCATAATATATAATATAAATAAATTAAACCCGAAACCGATTTGAAAAAAGGCAAAATCTCCATTCACTCGTTTAATCATTGTGCTTGACCATTAAGTCAAAGTCAAACATCCCAAGTTAGCGAGAACAGCATAAGATTTACCACAAAAGATATCGACAAGTTGATCATTGACCATTAGTAGTGGCTGCGGCTCTCTTGGCTTCAAGGGCCGCACCATCTTTAAGTGCCGCAAGGGCTTCGTTTTCCATTTTGAGGGCGAAAAGTGAAGCGGCTTGTAGATATGAAGCAATATACCATACTGGTGCGACAACTTGAGCTTGCATTGCATCGCTTAATGCTTCTTGAGCCATGTCACTCATGAGGTATGATAAACTACGTCGTGCAAAGACAGTTGGTGATACCATTGGTCCATGCTCAATGAACTGCGCGGTTTACAAAAAGGGTTGACAAGTTCATTAGATAATAGCGGCTATCAATATCCAATACCCGTGTTTGGTGATCTTAAAGGGCATTTTAGTCTTTCTACTGTTTATTATTGAAAATAGGGTGCGTTTAGTTGGAGGGAAAACACCCTTGTTTCTACAAAATGTTTTGTGGAAAACAAGGAAAACAGAGATCGCGTTCAAATCATTATTTTCCAATAAAATTCTCTACAAAACACAAAACATGGGAAACTACAAAACACATTTTATTTGTTTTCCTTGTTTTCTTTGTAACCCCTTGTTTTCTTGAGAATGGAAAACAATATCACATGAACGCGTCTTCTATGTTTTGTGGAAAATAAATCTCCTTTTTTTTACAAATTTGAAAACACAAAACTAGGAAAAAAATTTCTAACTAAACGCAACCTAAGCTTTCCATAAAATGTAAGAGAAAAAAAACCTGAGAATAACACTCTATTGCATCCTTGAAATCTTTATGCCGGAATGCCACGTCGCCCTTTTTCTTTGAATTTAACGACTCTTGCATTTGGTCGGTCCACATTTGAAACGAGAGCTGGACCAATATTACAATAACTAAAATCAATATTCATTATTAAGAAAAAATCACAAATTTTTTTGGAAACCAACAGATATTAGGACTGGACGAGAAGTGGGGACTCGGTCTTTTAGGTTTGACTTTTTCTTAATAACAACAAAGAAGAAAGTTAAACTGCAAAAACTGTGGGTATATGAAAAACCTCTTGCCCTCCTTCATCGTCTTTATAAGAAACTGTTTCCAAAATTTCATGTATTGCAGTCAAATCCATTCTCAGGCAAGCTTCACCAAGAGCGGATCGTGGTGAAAACGCATTCGTGGCTGGGATTCCCATCAACACGTATGACGGAACCTGTCACACAACAAAATAAACTATGTCATAATGAGTTCAAGTTTATCCACTATTTTCAAGTTAGTCATTTGTACAAGTCAAAAGATTGTCAACTAACCTCGGTTTCTTTTTGAAGAACAGTTAAGGCAGCTACTAATGACTTTGAATTTGGTCGTTCACGGGGTTCATATTGCAAACAACGAGAAGCCAAACGCACCAACTCAGTTCCATCATCATTGGAAAATTGTCCTTCTAAGTATGAATCCGTAAGCATTTGTAGGTTTCGGTCCCGTATCAGGTCAAGAGCCTGAATTATAAATCAAACATCACAAATATGATCAACTACACGCACACTAACATATATATATTACTATAAATAGTTACTAACATGGCTCGGAGGAATGTGCTTCCCACTAAGAAGGTCAAGCAAAAGAGTCCCGAAGCTATATATCACACTTTCAGGTGTCACTCTTCCTACAACATACAAACAATTTTCAAATTTTAGCACTAAAACAAGATGAACCTGTGTCATAATTGTAGCAAAAGAAGTCAGTCCTTTTGAGTTGTGACATTAGAGTCGTCTATTTTGTAATGAGACTATCAATCAAACAGAAACAAATAATGCATCGATTCTCAGTACATATCTGTTCTTTGGCATTAAAAGAGCAAACTTAAAAGAAATGTGGAACTAAATGTCAAAACGCATTCCCTTTCTAACTTTATAAAATCAAAATGCATCTTCAAAGAAGAATGTACCCGTTCTCAAATACTCGGGAGGCGTAAATGCAAGATTTGTGCTATAGCTTTTTCCATCCCGACTGTTCTTCATCAACCCAAAACAAGATAATCTAGGATTACCTTCCTGAAAAAAAAGGGAAAAGATAAATACAAGCATCGCAGTTTATAGAAAAAGAAATTGGAAAGTAAAGCGAGACTAAAATATTCACCTCATCGAACAAAATTCTATAAGCATTTAGATCGTGATAAAGAGCACGTCCTTTACTTGTACAGTATTCAAGAGCTTCAGCTAAATGTAACACCACACGTAACCTCATTGCCCATTTCATCGGTTGCGACTCCCCTGAATCAACATAGAATTACATCAATTCTTGCGAATATTTTTAAAAATATTCTTTATTGCATAATATATATTCTTACTTTATCATCTGTCCCGTTTTAGCCATTGTACTTATTTTTGTATATGTAAGTCATTAAAGGATGGCTGCCATGTTTGGGTCATTTTGTAACCCTGTTCTAAACATTTTTCTACAAATCTACTATATTTGTACATAAATTAAAAGTTTTATCATAAAATTATAAATAATATAAGCTAGTTTTTAATGGTTTTTTTGGCTACAAAATGACTCAAACAGGACATGAAACCATATTATAACGACCCAGATGTACAAAAAAGGTACCATGACTAAATCTGGATAAATAAAAAGGTTTTTTGGTATTTTACGCATTTAAAAAAAGAACCTCAGAAAAACATTCAGTTTGTAAAAATGAGCGATTTTAATAAAATTATGCAAATGTAAATCCAAGATAGAACATTATAGTAAGCTTTATTTCTAAGATCACCCATTCTTACATACTGCCGTGTGGTTATGGCGACAAAAAAAGTCAAAGTACAATGGATTGAAAAGTGGAACCCACAGAAAGAGAAATGGTGAAACCAATAAAGGATGCTTACAGTGAAAAAGATGTTTTGCAAGGGTGTTATTAGGCAAATACTCGGCCACAAGTAGTCGCTCGTCATTTTCACAACAGCAACCAAGAAGATTTGCCAGTCTAGCGTTACGCAGGTGACCAACAGATTTTGCTTCTTCCTGATGTTCAAAAAGATGTGATCTCACATATTTAGGACTAATACAAGCAATCTTGATAAAAAAAACTAATGAGAAAGGTTCTTGTATATATAATCAAGTTTTAAGGCCACGAATCTACATGATCTTAGGAAAGTATATGAACTGAATATTGCTCAAACAAGAATCAACTGTTGGTTTTATTTTTTATCCGATTTGTGTTGTATAAATATATCAGGCGATCGGCTGTCTGCATAACGGGGTAAGGGCTTGTTTGTGGATCTAACTTTTGTAAGAAAGTGGTTACAACAGTTAGTGAGTTTTACAGTGACAGTCTTTATCTATATGTAAAATACAAGTTCGACAAATGCAACAAAACACTAACACAAATAAGACTTAAAAATAGTGAGTTTCAGTACCAAAAATTGTCTGGAATCAGGCCAAGCAGAACGGTTAAAGCGTTTAACAGCTATTCTCACTTGATTCTCAAGTTTCCCTTTATAGACGACATTTGGAGCCTTTTCACCATGCTCCGATACAATGTTTTCAACAGCAAAACCTGATGTTGCATTTTTGAGTTGCTCAAAAGAGAATTCTTTAAATGCAGGCAAGTTACCAGCTTCCTCATCATTACCTATAGAAAACAGGAACCAAACACATCTTATTTCATACAGTATAATATAAGTTCCAAAAACCAACATTATAACTAAAAGATAAGCATTTAATGGTTTCTTATGAAATACATACCACCATTTGGATCTTCAAGAATCGATGCCTTGTTTGGTGAAACTAGACATGGAAGGAGCTTGGTGCAAAATGAACCCATTTGGCTGAAAATAATTAACCCCTAAATCTGAAAATAAATTGCAAGTCTTAATGAAAAAATCAAGATCAAAACCATAAACTAAACAAAGAAAAAGATGAAACAATCAATCCAACTAAATACCGCACTTCAAAGTTTAAGTATAACATTATGCAGGTTACAAACTAACCACAGGTCCACAGTGCACGTGAAATGAAAGAGATTAAAAAGAAATAAGATGCCAAAATGTACCAAAGTGCCGATTTTAGACTATTCTTAACAACCTTTTTGTAACAAAATCTCTTTAGCATACATCAGATTTTCTTTTTCATTTAGCAAGTAGAAGAAAAGCTCGAAAATATACGAAAGCTGGAATTTTAGACCATTTGCAACATAATCACTTTGGCATACCTAATGTAGTATCTATCTTTTTCATTTTAGCAATTACTGTACTAAACTACAAGTACATTAGCTCAATTTTCAATCATATGATCAACCCCTCAATTGGGTTCATTTCTAATCAGCATAAACCAAAATACACAAACAAAAATTAAGTATTTCACATCAGATTCAAACAAATAAGAGAATCTTGAATCTTCACAAAAACCAAAAATAAATCAAGGTATTTTTAACTAATTACAGTAATTACCAAAATTAATAAAAACATACAAAGATTCATAAAGGAAAACCCAAAATTAGCATAAAAATCATACCTTTTATATTCTTCTGAAGAAAGAGTCAAAGTAAAAAAGTCAACTTTTTACTTGTTGAAATATAACCTTAATTGGTGGCTTTAAATCCTAAAAAAATGTCAAAATTAAAAGCCCTTTTGTAGATCAAAAATCCCATTTTTTTAGTTCACACAAGATCCACATTTTTGCATCAAATACCAAGATTGCCCCCTTTTTACAAAGTTCTGTCAAATTTATAGAAATGGGTTTTTTTTTTGGAGTTTATAAAAGTAAGTTTTCTTTTTGGAGTTTACAAAATTGTTACTAGATCCTAGATTGATGATGTATATGTGTACAAGTGTTGAACACACATATGCATTTAAAGGGGTTAAATTTAAAGATCTTTGTATCTTGTTTAAGATCTTTCACAATCTTCTTGGAAGTGATAAGTTATGTTGTTAGGCTTTTTATAGTTTGTAACATGCTACTTTAAATAAATATCTTTATTACTGTAATAAGATTACTTTATTTACTTTAACTTATTTGTTAAATTCGAATTATCAAATAAGACACAACCATTTTGTCAAATATTACTATTTGTTTTAAAAATACAACAAATATATGCACAAGATTATTAATATTAAAATAAAAGTATGAATTATTGTGTATATAAATAAACTAGTTGGTTACCCGCGCATAGCGGCGGTAATAGAATATTTACTAACTCAACTCTTTACATAATTTCCTACCCGCTTAGTAATTTCGTTTCACAACACTTTAAATGTATGTGTTCGTTGTATGTGTTCGTTTGGGTTTCCCGTAGCTTTCGCGCAACACCATATTAACATCATCATTCTCGCATGTAAAGAGACAACACACTCTCCGAAAGTATATAGTTTTAACGTAACAAGTTTATATTTAATTAAGGTTAAAGTTATAAAAAGTATAAATCAACATAAAATAAACCCACTAAAAATGTAAAAAATAAAAAAAATTATAAAATATAACAAAATATATGTTGAATTAAAGAGCATAAAATTTTAAAAAATTATGGTGAAATTAGATCATAATAAAATTAAATTGATAAAAAGATATTTCAATTTGAAAATAAAAGTGATTTTTTAATCAAAAGAGGACACATGTCACTTTTTGATGTGATTCCCAAAAATAAGATTGATGGTCAAGATTGCACCTCCTTATCTTAATTTTTAATGGGTCTCACATTATAAATGCTTTATATAGTAGTATAGATAGACGATGTTCAACATATACTAACAACTTATGTTTTTCTTCTTTATGATTTAAGTAAAAATATTCTTAAAAAATAATTATTTTTACTATATTCCTTCAATAAAGACTCATTTTTATTCCATTTTATAAGCTTATCACATGCGGACAGGGGTTTAATATTAAATACGGCTGAATTATTATTAACACACAACAATGTAATTGGTCACCATGTATATTAGCATTCTTTATTTAATATGATAGAAAACATTTATTATAATTGTTGCAATTGTTTAAATTAAGATAAACTCGCATTCATAATTACTGAAATAATATTAAACAAAGCATTCAATGTGCAAATGCAAAAAAACAACAAACTTACAAAAATTAAATACTTAACTAAAATTTAATGTTTAAACCTCGTGCATGCAAACATATTAAAACTTGTTCTTTTGAAAATACTTGCATAATAACAACTCAATACAAACTACTGTGTTTTCTATTTTTACACTTAAGTATTTCTATTTTTACATTTGAGTAAATATAAGAAAAAAAACCGTTACTACTGTTACGTGTGGAATAAAAGTTGCCACTATTTTTTATGACATAGATTATATATTCTTTGTTAATTATATAAGGTTTAAATATATTAAGCATTTAATTATTTTTGAGGCATTTACATATATCTTAAGAAAAAAACTTGTGTATTTACATATTTTCTTAAAACATGATTTAATAATATTGTACATCATGCATTGAAAATTTGTGTTTTGAAAAAATATATAATTTTGAAGTTTCATTGGATATATATATATATATATAATATAATATTTATCTATATATAATATCTAGTACTAGGGTTTCCTAGTATTTCGGTTACTTTAGTAATGGCCGGAGTGGGTCCCTTGTCGGGCAAGGGTCCGCGACAATTGTTTTGAACGAACGCAGGTGTTCTGCGGACGGATCGTCTACAAGTGGATCCGCGGACGGATCGTCTACAAGTGGATCTGCGGACGGATCGTCTACAAGTGGATCCGCGGACGGATCGCTAGGTTCAGGGTCGAAGCCCATGCGAGTTTGGGCTTTACCATGGCCTGTTATTGATATGTTTAGTCAAAGAGCCCAAGTGATAATGTGGCCCAAGCCCAGAGGCTTAGTATACCCATTATACGTATGATAAATAATGGCGTATGGAATTTTTGTGGATAATTTGGCGTATGGAAAATGGCATTTGAATAGACCAACGACTTTTTTTCTATCAAACAACCAAAATTACTAATATGACATTAATAAGATAGAATTTTATATTCATTCTTACCAAAGATTTTTAAAACCAATTATATACCTAACTTATTTTTAAAAGAAATATACTTGATGTATACTCATTATGCTAAGATGGATATTGATTATAAACAATATCTAAATTACTTGACTGCGAGTTAAGATAAGAAGATGCACCAATATCTATATTTCACGTGAGGTCTTGCAAGCTCATAGTGCTAAAAGCATTAGGAAGTTGTGTCTCTTGAGCCGGGAATGAAGTTGGTGCGGGTCCAAGAATACTAGGTAGGGGTGTGCATTGTTTGGGTAATAACCGAATAAACCGAAAACCAGAACCGAACTGAACCGATAAAAATCGAACAAAACTTATAACCGAACCGAAGTTGCCATAACCGAAACGAGCCGAACTAAACATCCGGTTTTCGGTTTGGATATGGTTTTGGCAATCTGAATCGAAAATCGGAAAACGAATTTATATATATATATATATAGGAAGGTTAAAATAAAAAGACAAATATTCGTGAGAAGGATAAAAAGAAAACTTTTTTTTTTAAAAGTTCTCGAAAAATTCTAAAAAAAATCCATTAAATCAGGTATGTTGGTGCATAAAACTTTTGTAAAAGAAGTTTTTCTAATTTTGAGTTTTTATACGTTTTTTTAATGCGCAAAAAAAGAAATTTTGATGCACAAAAAAATTTTGATGCACAAATTTTTCGACTTGTTATAGTTTGATGCGCAATAAAATTTTGATGCAAAAAGTCAAAAGAAGTTGGGTACAAAAACGAATTTTTGATGCACAAAAAACCGATTTAATGCACAAACGTTTTTTTTAATAAATTTTTTTCGGCAAAACTATCCACTTTTAGAAAAACTTCCTTTACAACTTTTTCATGCACCAACATACACGATCTTGTGGAATTTTTTCAGAATTTTTTGAGAACTTTTTTAAAAAAATAAATCTTTTTATCCTTCTCACGAATATTTGTCTTTTTATTTGATCTTTATCCTATATATATATATATATATATATAAATCCCCATCAGTTTTATGTCTATGCAATTCATAAATACTAATGATATAATTAAGAGAAAATGATTCAAAGAAAGGTTAGTTTTTTGGAATTTAGTCTTTGTGCTTTAACTTTTTTTTCCAAGATAAATATGTTTGGCGAAAATAGAAGTAACAGAAAGCAGTGAAGTTAGCAGTAGCGACAAGCAATAGCAGGAATAAGTAGTTGTCTGTATATTTGTATTTATTAAGTGTAAACACTAGTTACTTGTAAATGCTCCTTCAATTAGCATTTTTATTTAAAACGTTTTGAAAAATTAGGATTGCGCACAAAATGTTAAACGATGGTTGCTAGTCGCTTTAAAACACTCTTTAACGCTGCCGTCAACCATACCCAGAATACGACTTTAATACGAGTAAATAAGTTAATGATCATAATTTCAGTTAAAAGAGTTTATCAATGTGATGCACCATGAAGTAGTCGTTATCTGAAAGTTTTTTTAACTAAAACTATGACCAATTGCCTCTTTAAGCAAAAATAAATTAAAGTTGATTTCCTATAGAAGATAGTACTTTTCTATGTCATCAAAGGTGTATTTATCTACCGAATTGTTTAAGATATTTCATTTTGGACTTCTTAATTAAAAATCTCTTCTCAAACGATTCAGCTGTGATATTTTAATGATGCAACTAAAATCATGTTTGTTAATATGATAAACAAGCACACAAAAATCAATTATCATATGGTTTAAGTTTATATTCATAGACTAAACTTTATGACTAACACATATAAATACAAATATCTCCGACCCTAGCCGAACTACTACAAGTTATCATGGCTTTTATTTTAGTCAACATGCCTATATGTTAGGAATTCTAGTAGTAAACATCCACATTTATTAGGTTGAGCGTGTGTCTAATAAACACTTGGTTACTGCTTAGTTAAATTCAGGATATATAAGTTCTTGATAAATGATCAACGTTACCTATATATATATAACAGCTAAACAAACGATAGTGTTTTGAAGATTAAAAACAACATCGTTTTCTTAGGTTGTACCTGGGTGTGAGTGGGCTAGGTTGACATCGTTTTCGGGTTAAACGATGTCGTCAATCGAGTAATTGTTGGGCGGGATAAACAAAGACACACCTAACAACACAGACACACACATACACACGGTCACGCACACTTATTCATCGGATTTTTGAACGACGATCGTCCACCGTACTGGTCTGTTGCAGGTTGCATGTAAGTTTTTTGCTTCATTTCTCATTTATGGTGTTGGAGATTTGGCTGTTTTCATGATATAGGATTGTTACATGTTGCAAATTTAGGTTTTATTTGCTTTGGATGTGATCTCTGTTTTCGTGATATAGGATTGTTGCATGTTGCATATTTGTATGTTTTGGACAAGGTTATAGAATATAGATAGCGTGAGGCGTGGCTTGGCGGCATGACCAAGCCTCAAGCCTTAGCGTGAGGCGTAGCGACATGGCGCTTTTAAGGCGTGACTTAAGGCGGCAAAAAATATTTATAGATTTGTATCATACTAAATAATTATATGAGCAGTAAACATTAGTAAATCCAAGCCCAAATCCAAAATATTAGTAAATGCAAGCTCATATCCCAAATATTAGTAAATCCCCTAAATGATTCAAAAAAATTTGCCACGTCTTGCGCCTTTGCACGCCTTTTCATTCCTCAACTCACGTCACGCCTAAAGCCGACGCCTTGGTGTATTTTGTAACTTTGAGGCCACGCCCACCATGGCGCGCGTTTTAGAACACTGGTTTTGGGATGTGGTTGTTGCATGTCGCGGTAGTGCGTGTTTTCAGTTGGTTTAGTTGTGTGTTTAATTTTCGCATGGATATGATGATTTGGTCATTTGATGATTTCTTAAACCCAAGTGTGATGTGTAAAGTTTCTACTTGATCGCTTAAGGTGTTGTTTGTGTTTGGAAAGTAATAGAATTTCCATTAGTTTTGTGAGATTATAGTTTATAACGGCACTTCATTATCGACTATTTGAGTGTTTGTTTGTGGTTAATCATTTAAGGCGTTGTTCGTGTCGGGGAGTAATAGAATTACCAGTTGTTTGTGAGGTTATAGTTTATACCGACACTGCATTATTGAGTGTTTGAATGTTTGTTTGTATTTTAAAGTTATGAAATTGTCGGTTGTTTTATGAAGTTATGTTTTATGGCGTTTAATGTAGGTGTTTGTTTGATTCTTGGTATGGCGTGGTAATCCGTGGTGGTTTTATACGCTGTGAAAATAGGTAAGCGAGAGTCGATTTGCACTGGCAGAAACTGCGTGTAATCATGGGTACTATAAAGTGTGTTTTGTTTTGATGCGGCAAACCAAAAGTGTTTTCATTTATGTGTTTATATGTTTAGAGTTTTTGAACCTTCCGATTGTGTTTGGTATGTTGATGCTTACTAATTATGTATTGTTATGTCTGAATGAATTTTTTTTGGTTCCCGTCGATGTTGTTAGTATAGGTGTTATGTGCACGCCGCAGTTCATGGTTGTGGCCAAATGGAGCTGCAAAGTCATGGGTACATGTTCTTCGTCGTAACTTTGTGGTTATTCCTGTCTTTCAACTTTCGCGTTGATACGATTATTTGGTAATTTTATGATTTCTGAAACCCAAGTGTGTCGTGTAAAGTTTGTGTTTGATCATTTAAGTTATGTTTTTATGTTCGAAAGTACCAGTGGTTTTGTGAAGTTATAGTTTACAGCGAAACTGCATTATCAAGTGTTTGAGTGTTTGTTTGTGGTTAATCGTTTGAGGCGTTTTTCATGTCGGAAAGTAGCAGACCTACCAGTCGTTTTATGAGGTTATAGTTTATTGCACCATTTTTGGCACTTTCCTTTCCCACATCACCACTTTTATCATCAGCAAGTGCCATGAGCACTTTAACCTCTACCATTTCATTGTCATCAGATGACACATCTTCTTCGTCTCGTTCATAAGCTTCAGTAACAAGACCCTGGTTTCTGACTTTAGCTGATTTAGAAGATGAAGCACCTAAACTAAGAGAACAAGTTTAGCCTTGATTTTGTTGTATTTTGCTTTAAAATCCTTTTGAGTCCTCAATTCAGGTCTATGTTCTTGAGAGGAAGTGATGAATTTTGGTTGGTTTCTATTTTGGAAAGGAGATGAGCATAAAGGAGTGGAAGTTTTGAAGAAGAAATCTTTGGCGAAGTGGCCAGTTCTACCACATTTGTAGCACTTAGTTTTGTCAGTTGCCTCTGCTGAACCTTTGAGGGCCTTTCTTAAAAAACCTTTTGGACTTGGCCAAAAGAGCTCTTTCATGAAATTTCATTTATATGTCATGCACGTATTCTTCACTGCTTCTAGTGTCCTCTTCATTATCATGACTATCTTGGAAGTCCTGGACAATAGTGTTTGAAAAGAAGGCAGTAGATAAAGATGGGGCAGTGGTCAAAGATTTTTTCTTTTTAGTTTTATAGATACTATCTATCAAATTTTCTTCATACTTGAGTTTACCAAACAATGTAGCCAAGTCTAAATCCCTAACAAGGTTAGCATTTCGAAGACTCTGGCAAAAACTTAGCCATTTCTTTGGTAAGCTGTTGACAAATTCAATATTGAAATCCAGTTTTAAAAGAACGATACCATCATTAACCAGTTCATTCATTAAAGATTTATATATGGTCAAAGTTTGTGTGATCTTTTCACTTTCTTTGTGTTTGAAGGCGTCATAGCACAACTTAAGGTCCATGACCTTATTTTCTTTCACATTAGATGGGGGCTCATGATATACTATCAGGTCTTCCCAAGTTGATTTAGCAGTTTCACAATTAATGACGGAGTTCATTTGGTCATCTGTTAAGACGAACATGATGAGATTATTTAGGCGTTGATCAAGATTAGCCATCTTACTCTCATTATCCGACCATTATGCTTCGGGATTACGTAAACCACTAGCGGCCATAGGAACATATGGTTCATTAGTTTTGATCTTTTTGAATTGAGGTTCAATACCAACTATGTGGCATATGAACTTTTTCTTTCAATTTGTAAAATTTTCCACTTCTAGCATGGGAGTAACATTTAACTGGCCACCCTTATACTCTAGAGTTTGTGGTACTTCCGCTACCATTTAGATTTTTAAAATCTTTTCAAGCAGTTATAAAGGCTTTTTTAAAAAGGTTTTGCAAATCAAACTGCTCTGATACCACTTGTTAGCCCCCTTGAATGTGATATTAACTTATTAGGTTAAGCTAATCACATTATATGGCAACAAATGTATAGTTTTAAGTTTAAGTATAACAAAATAATACAATTTAAAACTAACAATATCAAAGTATTTTCAATGTAAAAATCTTATTATAATGAATAAAGAATCTATGACATGCTATGCTTGCGGAGTAGCAAAGCAGTTGGATGACGATTTTGTGATCTTCTCTATAACTTAAACACGAACCAAAGTATAGTGTTTGAGTACAAACTTTCTAACCCTAAACTGAAGTAGAAAGCTTAGTTGGTTCTATAGTTTGATTCTAGGAGTAAATGTGCTCTTGAATGTATTTCACATTAATTGAAAAAGATGCATTTACTCTTATACAACATTCCTTTTATACTAAGGAATTAGGGTTTACAAGAGGTTCCCCTTTACACATGTCAAGCATTAAGTGGGTTGTAGAAATACCATTTAATGCAGCCATACAAGGAAAGGGAAAAGTCTCCTTTTAGGGAACAGTTAGATGTACTATTTGTACTTCTTTACTAACTTTGGAAGAAGTCATTCCCAAGGAGATTTACTTTATTCCTTTTGATATAACGCAAAGTTTTCCTGCCTTGTAAACATCTAGAAGCATGAAACTTGTTCAGCTTCTAAGAGGAGTTTGACATCGTTCAGTTTGGTATTGTCAAACCAAGCTGAATTAAAACTCTTTCTTTTGGCCTTGTTCTTTAGACATTGAACCACTGCATAGACTGAAGTGAAGACTTCTTTGGTCTTCAAAGAACTCTGAAGGCGTTGATGTTGAACTGTCTTCAGCAATACAGTATTTGACTTAGGGTATCTGTAGGATATCAATAACACACAAACATACATGATATAGAAGAGAGTTATAGAAAGAGAAAGGTTGGAAGGTTTCTAAAGAGAGAAAGGAAAAAAGAGAAGTAAAATAGAATGAAACAAACACCCTCTCCATCCCATGGAGAGGGTATTTATAGTCTTACACATGAGATGAGGTGTGCGGATCCATGGTTTATCTATGGGTCGGCCCAGTTAGTTTACTTACTTAATTACACATTAAACTACGAGCTAAGAACTATTATATTTGGAAGTGACCAAGACTTTTCTAGATTCCTAATGATCTCCCCCTAAGGGAGGTCACTCTAATTTACAATAAACTTAAGCTTAGCATTCTATGAATGTCTTCAGTCTTGCTCGTAGTCTTGATTATTGTTCTTTATCTTGTGTGATATGTAGTGAGCTTTGATCTTGAGCTTGTTCCAACATGCTTGACTTTATTGTGATCTTGAGCTTCTTGAGATCATCAGTCATACATCATCTCTTCATCATCTTATAATCTTTCGCCTTCTTGTGATCTTGTGACTTTTGGACCAACATGCTCATACTTAACTTTGTCTTGAAAGCTAACGAACAATCTCCCGTGGAATGCATCATCTTGAACACTTTATAACGTTAAGGAAGATGTTGAGTATCAGAGTAGCGGAAGACTTGAGTAACATGTACTTGAGCTTTCATCATGTCTTTATATTCGTTGATCGAGTATGAGCATGTGGCTATGAATTCGACTTTGCTGGAGTAAGGCACCACCATCATTTTATAACCTGCAATTAGTGGTTACTAATAAGCACAGTTATGGACGAATATAGGTAGCGATAACCTTTGGTTCCGTGAGGACCGACTTGTGATCAGGTAGGTTCAATTTTGGAAGAACCTCCTTGACAGGATTTCTAGCTTGAAGTATTGGATCCTCTAACACATATTGCATTAGATTCACCGTTACTTGCTTGTTCTCATTATCGGAACGTCTCACAGCAGACAACACGACAAGAGTTAATCAGTGAGTTACTATCTCACTGATTGAGTCATCAATTCGTGTTCAGTCTTCCTATGCCTAGCTGCCCTTTTAAGGCTGCCTATGGACACGAGATCGGCCTCTTAAAACAATGAAGTTCTTAGAGGTCTAAAGAGAAAAACGGTTTAAAAATCAATCGATGTGTTACAGAATAAAGAGTTTTATAACACATCGAGAGTTTTATTTATTGAAAATCCAATAACCGTCAATTCATAGATTGGACCAAATCAATATCCAGATGTCACAAGTTTGATCCGTATAGGATCGCGCAAGTCACCTACCGCAGTGCTTGTTTGATGTTGGCACTGGAAGGATTTCCATCGTCGCTATTAATATTGAAAAGTATCACTCTGATGTTCTGGCAATATCACAAGGATAATGCGTATGACTCTTTATATATATATATCACTTGTGCTTACAGTGTATGAACAACGAGTGTAATCTAGAATAGTGTCCTAATGAGATTTATTGATGATCTCTTTTGGTTTTAGACTCAAAAGTGCGTTTTTGATTTTGGTGATCGGAGGCTAGAGTTGACTGCCACCTTTTCAATACCAACAAACTCAAAGTGAGAAAGTTGATAGAAATATGTTTAATCTCCGTGAGAAATGAAACAAACTTCTTTTGAGAGAAGCCTGAGTAGCTTGGGAGGGTTGTGCATTGCATCACTGGGTCCATGATGACTATCTTTAATACCAACAATCAACTTGTGATTCTGATAGCATATGTATTGACCCAGTTTCTACCTAAGTGTATAGAGGGCTTCTTTCTTTACACCCTTTATCCTTACAATTCTTTTTAATTCTTCAAGCCCTTCAAAGTTAACCAACGCGTCCTCATTATCACCATGTTGGGTTTATTCCTGTGATAACTCATGCATTGGATAACATTTTTCCCAATCTCACATTTACTCCTTCCGTATCATACCTAAGGACTTCTACTCTAACTAGTGGAGTGTCCCTGGGTAGATCCCTTCGGTTCTGGCTGGATCATGGAATAAATACCTAACCTTAACCGCCTTATATCTCCTTGAAACATCAACATTTGGTCGGTCTTTCGGTATTCTCATTCTTGCCATAAAACCATTTGAAAATTGATCAAGGTACTTATGATATAAATCAATATTTTGTAACCCTGTGGTTTTTTCATTTTCAGAAAATTGCTCCCATTCCTTATTGTGAATTGATATTTGAAAGTCGTTTTTTTTGAACATTGTAAGGAGGAACGACTTGAGTTTCTTTAAGATTCACATATATTAGCATATATTTTTAATCATAAATTCTCCTCCCTTATCAAAAATGGTAAAATGTTTGATATTTTGGATAACGATTTGATTAAAATAAAGCTGTGAGGGAGAACATTTTATCTTATTTGAATAATGCCTTTATTAGGAACATTTTAATGACCCCCAATTTATAGGGACAGGATATAGTGTTGAGGTACTATTTCTTGAAGATTGGAATTTATTGGAAAAATTCATGAAAAAATTATAATCAACAATATATACTTATTATTTCTTACATATATTATAATATATTATATATTATATATATGACTATATATTATTTAATTTATATAATTATATACGAAACATATTCACAAGATAATGTTCGAGACTGGACCTGAATTGAGCAAACCTAGAATGACAAAGTCATTTTGTCTGCGTAAGCAGTCTGTAGTCCATCTCGATCTTTCTACCACCCACAAAACACTCTAAACTCATCATTAATCGTGCATGTCAACCCAACGTATCTTATCGATCTCCTTCATCATGGAAGATGTCCGCCTCTGATCCTTGTCAGTTGCTTTAGTAGGATTAAATCTATACATTACATGAACCTTTTTTTCAATTCTTGTGAGTCTGTTATCTAGAACACCAGTATCGACTTGGGTTTCAGGTTTCTTAGACTTCTTGAGGAGAACTTTGGTTTTTCTTTTGTTGTGGTGGATGGCTTTGTGATAGTGTTGTTGTTTCAGGAATGAGTGTCACATTTGTATCAACTAGTGGAGGTCTTTATTTAGCTGGTTTTTTTGAAGAATTGGAACATCCATTAGTGATTAAACTTTTGCTTCGGGCTCTTTCAGAACATCAGTTAATGACACTTCAGGATTGTCATTGATGAACTGATTGCCATACTTAGCAGGAGATATAGTTTAGTTGGAGTTGGGATGAGGTACTACAGGTTGCTCTACCTGTGGCTCAGGTACACTCTCCTTAGATTGAACATTTTCAGGATGCTCAATCCTTGCTTGTTCAGTCATAGTGTGATTTTCTCCAACTTGTTCTTCCTCAGCTTTCTCAGTCTAAGCTTTCTCCTTGTCTATTGCTCCATCATTTTCATCATTACTGGAGATGTCTTTAATTTCATCATCAGAATATGAACCTGAACTGCTCGAACTGCCACTAGGCTCATCAGGAATCGCTGAGTCCTACTTAGAATCCTTTCATTGAGGCCCTTTCTATTTAGCCAATCAGGAACCTCTAGAGTCACACTAGATCCTTCACCTAAGTTCTGGGTCGTTGTTGAAGAATGTATTCTTGTTTGCTTGCTTTCTTTGCTTTCCTCAATTGTAGCAAGAATTCTGTAGGTTCTGACATTCTTTAAACTCCTTTTAGTTTCTTAGAGTGATCCAGAGCCTCTTCATTTGATTCTTGGTGAACTTGTCTACCAATGACAACTACAATTTATCTTCGTACCAATGGAATCTCATCCTCCTCTTTTGTTTCTTCAGAATCCACAGTATCGACTTCTACTCCTTTAGATTGAGCCGCGTTCTTCAAATACCTGGCTCTGACTTTTCTTTTTTGGAACCTCTTTATTCTTTTTTAAAAGGCCACTTTAAGGTCTTTCATGGTAATTCATCATTTACCATTTACCTTTACTGTTGTGGTTGAGTTCATAAAGACTTTGTCTGATATTCAGATAAACAAATGAAGCTTGATATCATCATTATCATCATATTGGAATTGCCTTCCAAAGACTGGATCTTCTGCCCCTTGTTTTGCAAACTCAGATTTCCAAGAGTTGGATCAATCAATGATATGTTGATAAAGTGGAATTTTTGGATCTATGGGTGTTTGGGAGAGATGTGTTTAATGATCAGCTTGTAAACTCGGAGAATGCAATAACTCTTGCTTTTGTTTTGCTATTCTTTTTAGAGTCAATCTAGACTTGAACTCCTCCTAAATGAGTTTCAACAAAAGTTATCATTCTCACCAGTGACCATTTCATATAATTCTGAAGCATTGTAAGTCTTTGGTTATCATTGCAGTAGCCTTCTGTCAAAACTTGTTCAGCATGTCATGATGTTCCCTCCGGGTTGGTGCTTGTTGTTATTTTTATTGATGATATGTAGAGATATGTTCAGCTGTTTTCAAGATGGTGATGAAAGAGCATGATATCATTTTTGATGGTAAAAGAGTAAACAAATGTAAGATCAAATAATTTCGTGTCTTCATTTGGTAAGGCTTACGAGCAAGTCTGCTTTATTGGTAGTTCTGCTCATCCGAGTGTGACGATTAAAGCCTTGGCAGTTAGGTCATAATGAACTGTGTGTCAGAACTGTTGCATGTTGATCTCTAGAGCATCAGCAGTCCTTATGAAAGTATTAAAGAATGAATACTGTTGGAGAATATCAAGACACACTTTGTAGATGACATCAGGTTTAGTTTTCTCCAAATCAATCATGAAATTGCCGAGTCTAATCTTGACTTGTTTTCATCATTGGGGACAGAAGTGCATCCAAGCTTGTTTACTATTTGTTGTTGGATGTTTTGTTCTTCGTTAGCCTTGATTCTTTAGAGTGTCATAAGGTTCATATATATGACAATAAAAGCATAGAGTTGAATGATTCGTCATTTGCGTTTTGTTGGATGCTTGATTTAGTGACACGTTGTTTAATCCATTTTAAGTTCAAGTTTGTTAAAGTCAAACTTTAGTCAAAGTCAAAGGTCAAAGTCCATGGTCAAAAGTTAACATCAAGGTTTTTAAACAATCTCTTATAAAGACAAATACTCCAATGTATAATCTAAACAGTCCTAAATTTTTGTGTGAAACAATCCAAAATTACTTTTTGTGGTTCAATCTATAACTTTATATATTTGCTTTCAAACTTTTCCTGATTGAAGATTTTTAAAACACTCTCTGCCACTTTCCAGTCACAACTTTTATTAAGGACTTTTAGCACTATGGTAAAAGGCACATTTGCTCCTTATGGTTTATTTGCCTAAAGGTTCTAAGCCACTCAAATTATAAACTAAGTCCCTAAAGCTTAAAAAACTAATGAAATCTAAAGCCCTTTGTGTTAAAGATTAACTCCATATCAAATTGTGTGATCCTCATTTATCAAAAACTTTATCGTTGTTCTGTTGATTATTTTAAAAGACGTTTAAAAAGGTTTTTTTGTGAGCACTTTTCTCCCTATACATGACTCGTTTTCTATTTAAAGAGCTGTAGTCAATGTTTGAAGTTGATTGAATGATCTTTCTAAATCTTTTTAATTCCTAGAAACACTGTTATTTTGAAATAACAGCTTTTTTCTCCAAATAAAAATACGAATTTATCATATTTTGAAAAACAAATGCACTGACACGTACACTTATTTTATAGAAAGTTTAGGTTGTGTAGCAAAGTATACACAAGCATTTGCATGATCATGAAGTATATCATGCCCGAGAAACTGAATTCCTGTTAAGAGGTCAAGTTATCTTTTTACGCGACTATACTTTCCTTTCAGATTGAAACCGGGGTCGTAGTGGAAAGTAACTGCACCGACAATGCCATGTTTTGAATATAGTCTTGAACTTCTGCTCGGTACTTTTTGCAACTCCCTTGTCATTATTAAATGACATTTCTAAAGCCGTAAATATTATCAATTCTAGAAGACATGTCATGGAAAACAAATTTTTGGATTTTCTGATTTTTTAATTTTCTATTTTTTTTTCTTAATTTTATATTTTTCTATTTGCTTTTTCATAAGATCTATTCTTAGAAATAAAAAATCTTTTTGAGTTTTTATATTTTTATATATTTACATAGGATACATGAAGAGGTACCACCATCACTCTTTATTTTCTTCTGCCAGACTCTTAAGTGTTTCCGGAGACACGCTTTTCATCCCAAGCTTGTTAATCAGGAATTCAAAATCTTTCCCTTAGAAACACTTTGGTGAAGAAGCCTGCCAACTAATACGCAGTCCAGCCTAAGTAAAGTTCAACCACACCATTTTCGACTTGTTCTTTGATAAAGTGATATCGGACATCAATATGCTTCGATCTTGAATGCTGGACATTGTTACAGCAGAGAGCGATAGCACTCTTGTTATCACAGTACATAGGGATTTTGTTGATAAATTGATTCACGGAGTGGTACCATTGTAAGTGTCTGAGTCTCAGTGTACATAGGTTCGTTCAGCAGATCAGACATTTCTACTTCAGTAGGTTCATTCAAGAATCTGTTGTAATCTTCCTGAGAAGTAGTAGTGATATTGGGGTTGTGAGGTTGAAGCTCTGGTTGTGGTTGCACTGGCTCCTTGTGCATGTATTCAGCAATTCCAACACTCGTTGCTTAAATCTTCTCCAACACAAATGTCTTTGTCTGAATCATATTGTCATCTCCATGATCAAATCTTTTATCGCTTTTTAGTCTTGTTCTTATCTCTTGAGTCCCATATGGAATTATCAAAAGAGTCACTATGGTCAGGAGAATCTGGTGCTGCACCTAAGCCTTCACCTGGAGCCTTTATGATTTATTCCATAATGCGTTCTTGTTTGCTTTCCTTTGCTCCTTTCTTTAAATTCAACAATAACTGTGCATTAGGTGATACATGTTGTTGAGCTTTTAGCTTGAGCTTCAACTGAGCATCATATGCTTCATATACTTCCTTGTTCACTTCCTTTTCAAGCACCAAAGCATCATGTTTTATCTTCAATATCCTTTCCTTTTCTCTTTGCTGGTGCTCTTCCAAATTGATTAACATAGCTAAATTAAGAGCTTGAACAGGATCTTCGAGAAGATTATCATCAACTGTGATTGTTCGAGATATTCTTGGAACATCAGTTGTTTTCTTCTTAGGAACATTTACTTCTAAACCTTATTTTATCATGTAACCTTTACCTTGACCCCTTCTAAGAGTAGGAGCACTAGACCGTGCATTTGGATAGTTAGCCAAATAGTTCAAATAAACATCAGAATCCTTTATTTCCCTACTTATCATTGCCTTTGTTATGGATATTTCGAATGTAGGCTTACCTTTCGGTTCTCCCTTAGCTATAAACTTTAGTTTCTCTACCAGTTCTTCTTCACTGATTTTGTGCATAACAAAGTCTGAATGTTTATTTAGGTTTTCATTTTGAGCGTGAAGGTGATTGATGATGAGTTTGGTGAATCTAAGATAAGGTAGTCTTTCTTGTTTTGTGGCTTTGTTCTTTCTATTCTTGATTTGGAACATAAGTCTTCCTAGATTAGTTTATCAAAATCTAAATTTTCTGAGTTAACTAGTCCCCATAAAATCTGCGCTATCACTTCCCTTGCTCTATCAACTTCGAAGTATTTCATAGTCAAGCACTTGTTGAGGATGCTAAAAAATGTCCTCCAGGGTTGATGTAGTTTGTTGACCACCACTTGTGAAATTATTGTCAAAGAGTTCGCATAGCCCAATTTCTTGATGCAAGTAACAAGCTCTTCTTGGCAAGGTGGTTTAACAAACGGTTGGTTGAGTTGTTTGGGAGAGGTTTTCAAAGCATGACGAAGCAAAGTCTTGCTCCAAATTTAATTGTGGTTGTCCAAATGATCAGTAGTAGCGATTGTTGGTATCATTCTTTGTAACGTGTGCTAAAACTGTTGCTTTATAAATCTCAGGTGCATCTGTTGTGTGAGTAATTGCATTATCATTTTGCCAATATGGCTTGGGATATCGCCAGAGAAAGGTTGAAGAGTGGCTCAGCATAGACTTCATCTGGATTGATCCTCAGGTTGCTTACATTGACTGCAACTCTCTTGTCACTTAGGCATAATTCCTCTTCAATTCTCATAGGTTGTTGAGCCATTTGAAGTATTGAGACAAAGAGTTGAATGAGTTAATGTGACAATAATACAAACTTAAAGCATTTATTGATATTTTTGTGTCTTCTGTTCTGTCTGATTTGTTACACCCCCCTTGATCGAGCCCACA
The DNA here is from genome assembly GCA_026074375.1 of Tanacetum coccineum. Classification (NCBI taxonomy): domain Eukaryota; kingdom Viridiplantae; phylum Streptophyta; class Magnoliopsida; order Asterales; family Asteraceae; genus Tanacetum; species Tanacetum coccineum. Next base: position 5,929 of record BQNB010067151.1, on the reverse strand, counting down.
AATCTCTTTTTATTCATTCTATTTTATTTTTTTTCTAAATGGATGCCTTATACTTTCTTTTTCTAAGACATGTTTTACGCTTTAATTTTTTTTCCGCGCGCTCTCTTTGCCGCGTCCTCGCGCGGCACTTGCATTTCTTTTATGAACATACACTCATTTGCTTTTTTGCGTACGATTTTTATCTCTCGTTTAGTTTTTTTGTTTATCCTCACCAAAACACTTTAGATAATATTTCTACAAAATAAAAAGATATTACACGAATGAGACATTTGAAATTTCTCATGCTAAAAGTGTTCATCTAACAATTCTTTAAAGAAATAAAATTTGTTTGATTCATTGCAAAAACTCTCAAAAATCATTTAATTCGCATGAGAGTAAGATTTCTTTTTAGTAATCATTAACCTTAAGTCCCAAAGATTCACTAATTTGTTAAAGGGATGCATTATCAGCTTTTAGGTGATAACTAGCCCTAATAACCATCTTGATTTATCAGTAACTTTTAGTCAAAAATTATTTCAAAGTAGTCTTAAAAGCAAGTTTTCTTTTGAAATTTCCTAACACTTGTCAAAAACATTCAGCACTATGCTACGTGGACTAGTTAAGAGATACATTATCAGCTTTTAGGTGATAACTAGCTCTAATAACTAACTTGATTATGATATACTCTCTGTTGATGATAGTTATCAAGTTATCTCAAAATCATTCGACAAGGGCATTTGTGTTATGTTTGAAAATCAATAGACACTGATATGTAAAAATCTGTGGAAATAAATTTTATAAAATCATAACGTATCATGTCTATTAGAATTTTATAGAAAAGTATCACAAAATAGATAAGATGAAGCATAACATCTTAAGCAGATGGTCACTAAGTCGCTGGCGCGGTTTCCGATACTCTCAAACGGATGCAACCCGAACGATGCTAACAACGTTCTTGAATGTCTAACTGGATGCAACTCAAGATCATATGACGAATTTTTGATATTACTCAATCAAACACACATTATATTTATAAACCCGTATTTTGAGAAAACTTAGTTGACATCGAAACACTCTTATATTTTTAAAGCGGAAGGTCACTCAGTCGCTGACGCGTTTTTTCAAATACTCTAAGACGGATGCAACTTGAACGATGCTAACTACGTTCTAAAAATACTTTAGACCAGATGCAACTCAGATCATGACGCGTTTTATGATATAGAACGTATTTGATTGTTAACTTAGATTTGGAAAAAAATCAGTCACAATTGGATTGATTCTTTTTTTAGTAGCGTGACAAAAGCATTCATTTTTACAGTCGGTTGTTCACGAAAAAACACTCAAGTCAAATTGTGCATCTGAAAGATTAGGTCCAATTGATACAAGTTAATATGTCCACTAGTCCAAAAAATTTATTTTGAACCTTTTATAATATCTGTTTTGAAACCTTTGATTTTAACCGCAACATTTTTGAACCTTTATAAGTTAAACCGTAAATTTTGAACCTTTATGAGTTAAACCGTAAATTTTGAACCTTTGAAGAGTTAAACCGAAAAATTTAGTATCAAAATCCTAAATCGCAACATTTTGATAAAAAAATTTAAATCGCAATAATATTAAACCGCATGATTTTATTCAAATCGCATGGTTACTCAACCTTTAAAACCGTAACTTTTTCTTAAATAGCAAAAGTTATTCATCTTATTTCGCAACTTTCAAAACTTAAACCACAATTTTTATCAGCACAAAATCTCAAATTTTGCATTCAAAATTCTTTCCTAAGTGATAACCACTTTTACAACAATATTCTAAACACTTTTAGACATAAGATTTGCATACAAATACGATCAAATCTACTTGTTTTTTTAAACCGCAAATTAAAATTAATCAAATACTTTGATTTTAAGAATCAATCATTCAAGATAGTAATTCTATGGCATGATTATACTACATTTATCCTCTTTAAGACAGCTCCATACTCCAAATCAAAAACCCCTTTGATTTTTCGACTGAATGTAATTAGATCAATCCTAACTTATCTGTGTTTGATTCGATTTTAAACAATTTAGTACAATCATACTCTCTATGACAATCCTATGGAACCATAATAAGGTATTGGTTAATTGTACTAAATCACAACTTTATTTATTAAGAACCCTAATTTGATTCTCATTGATTTCGAGTGATTTATGATAAAGCACACCAATTCCTTTAAAACACATGTTATATGAATGATTATGAAGCCTTTTGAATCTTTACCTTTTGTTTAAACATGAGTTCTTGAAATCGAATGGATTCTTGCGGTTTGAGAAGAAGAAAAATAATAAAATTGTTTTTTGATAATGAACTAAACCGTAAGATTTAGTTGATATGGGTGGAAGTTTTGGGTTTTGGCAGATTTAGTCCCTGAGGTTTAGAAAACTTTGTAAACTCTTTTTAAACTTTACCTTAGTCTTTTAAAAAACTATTAGATATTGTCAAATTAAGCCCTTGTAGTTTCTATACCCTAAAACACTTATTCCTAAATTAATTTTAAGCTTTAAGTTTATAACTTATGACATTTTAGCCTTGTGTTAAATAAATTACGTTCCCTCAAATTATTTCCCGTTACATGTTTATAAAACACTTTTTCTCGATCCTTTTTCATGTCTTGTTTTGAAAACACTGTGACTTATAAATTTTGAAAGCTCATTTCTCCCTCTCGAACAAAAACCCATAGTTTATTTAAAGGTTTGTTGGATTTGTTTAAAAGTTTGAATTCTCTTTTAAGCACTTGTGGAAAATTTCATTGTAAAGCACTGTCTCCCCCTCGAACAAAGACCCGAGCCTATTTAAAGTTTTTTTGGATTTGTTCGAAAGTTTGAATTTTCTTAAAAAACTTTTCCATTGATGACAAAACTGATTCTAATTTATTGATTTTACATTGTGCGACCCAAACAAAATTTGTAAAGATCATTTTTAAAGGAAAATTTGTTCGAGTCAAAGAAGATTTATCTTATTATTTAAGAATAAATGTACTGACACGTACACTTATCTTATTTAGAAAACCCGGGTTGTGCACTAATTTATACATAAGCCATTTCTTGAGTTTCAAAATTTTGAATATTTTGATTTATAAACTCAAGGAATTAAAAGATCTTCTCTTTCGTTGTTATGATAAAACGTTACTGGAAAGTGTACATTTTTTTTTAACTGAAGAGGGTTTGTTATCTGACATTTATAACAAAACATTAACAATATAGACAGACATGATTCTAAAACATATTTCAACTCCTCGTTTGAATTTTACTTACCAATATCGTGTTCATTATTGAATGACATTTCTAGGATCGTAAATATTATCGATGCGAGAGAACATGTCGAGAAGTTATTTTCAGTTTTTAAATTTTTGATTTTATATTTCTTTTTTGGACTTTCATATTTTTGGTATTTTTGTCTTTTTGAAAAATATTAGAGAAAATGAAATTCTTTTTGAGCTTTTTGATAAAATATTTTACATATGATACAAAGGATACAAGAAGTAGTAATTAAATTACTCTTCTTCGGACTCTGCAAGACTTTCGAGCTCTTCGGGAGTTATGCTCTGCATTCCAAGGCGATTGAGTAAAAACTCAAAACGTTCTCTTTCGTGTGCTTTAGTAAAGATATATGCTAGTTGGTATGAGGTCTTGACAAAGTAGAGTTCAAACAATTCATTCTCAACATGCTCTTTGATGAAATGATAGTGGACAACAATGTGTTTGGTCCTTGAATGCTGAACAGTGTTGCAAGATAAGGCCATTACACTCTTAGAATCACAATACATCGAGATCTTTTAGAAGTCGAATCCATAGTCTATCAACTATGATCGCATCTATAGGATTTGTGCACAACAACTAGACAAGGAAACGTACTCCGCCTCTATAGTAGAGATTAAAGTACACTTATGTTTCTTGGAAGACCAACTGACTAACTTCTCCCCCAAAAATTGTGCACTTCCCAAAGTACTTCTTCTTGTATCTTGGCAACCTGCATGATCTGCATCTGCGAAAGTTGTTAGATCAAATTTGGTGTCCTTTGGATACCACATGCCTATAATAATGGTTCCTTTTAGGTACCGAAAGACCCATTTAACCGTAATTAGGTGCTTCTTGGTAGTCTTTCTCTGGTACCGTGCATACATGTAGACAACGAAAACACGTTTTATATTACTTATGGTGTGGAAGGTACATTAAGGGATCCGCCATTAATAACGATCTCGAGTAGTGTCAACTTGAGTCCCTTGTGGATCCTCATCAAATTTTGACCTCTCCACCGTGGGAGTGTCAACAACATCACTGTTTTCTAAACCATATTTCTTATGCATTTCAAGAGCATATCTAGACTAGTTTATGAAGATGCCTTTAGGATTTGGAGAAACTTGTAGTCCTAAAAAGAATGACATTTTTCCTCTCAGATTGAACTATGCCTTTTGAAGCATACCTTGCCTCGTCTAATTGCCCTCGCTAAATCATGATTGAATGTCTCATTTTCCTCTTATCATAGCCATTCATTGATTTCTAAACCCTCACACCAAACGCACTCTAAAAGTGAGAGAAAAGAAGAATGTATTATGAGAAATAATTAAATGACTAACACCCTCTCTATGGAAGGAGAGGATATTTATACTTACATAGTGGCGTAGTCAACATAAGGCTCTCCTTATGTTGACCCGGTTAGATTACTTTTACACACCGATTGACTACGAGCTACGAATTACAATTTTGGAAGTGATTGAGTTTTTTCTCGATTTCTAACAGAAAGAATTAGAAAACATTGTTTACAAAGTGGGTCAATCTACGCAAACAATGCACATGCTAACGAAACCACAAGTTATCTACGATGACACTAAAGCTCAACGGATTAAGCCAACGTTGTGTCACACCCCGATAATGGCGGAAACTCGGGAATGCAACATAATGATCAATCATAACACAAGATACAAAATAGAGAAAACTGCAATGCATAAACTTCAAGTGTTACGAAGACCATCAACCTCGAACAACCTCGATTGATGTCCCAAATCACTATCAAAATCCATAATCTCTTACAATTATCCAAAAGCCCTCACAGGGGTCCAAATCCAAACTTAAACCAAAATTTCCCAATACTAAAGCCGAATAAAATAAACAAGCAAGACTTCACATGAAAATCCACACGTAATACTTCTAAGCCTGCTATCACACATCACCAAACTATTCCTCTTTCACTTCACCTGAAAATGATACTCGAAAACGTCAACAATAATGTTGGTAAGCTTGTAGGTTTGACCTTAAACCCAAAAGTTGTACCAATATTCCAAACAGTGGTTATATGACGGTTAATATATGCAAACAATCCCTGACATAGCATCCCCGCTAGCCAATCACCATATGTCACTTACGCACCTAAAGGGCCTACCAGCTGGAGCACTAAAATTAGGGCAGGACCACACACAAACTAGGGTAGGTGTACCCATCCGCTCCAATAATCACACAAATACTGGGTAGGCGTACCCATCCGCTCTAAACAATCATACAACACATAATATTCACATAGCAGCCATAAGCACATATCTTGTCCCAAAAACAATACCACATTTCGCATAGTTCAATTCAAAATACTTCAAAACACATTTGAGTATCATTTTCCTCCAACGGAAAAACAGTAAAAATGGGGCTACGAGAACACACCTCAAGCAAGTCTTTAGCAACCAAATCTCAATCACACAAGCAAATGCAATGACGCCCGTACACGACTTAGTCTAGTTAATGTCCCAATTTAATCATCCATTTCCAAAACAATCTTCACGTTTGATGCATAGAGTTTAGAAGCGTTGTACAATTACTCATAACAATTTAGTGGTGTGATGGTTTTCGTCTTTTAGTGAATTTATTAAATAAATAAAATAATTAAATAATATTTTATTATTTAAAATCAAAAATCATGTTTT
>BQNB010067150.1:2153-34301 GCA_026074375.1 Tanacetum coccineum | reverse complement strand
GATTTAATTAGAATTAAATAGTTTTTAATTGATAAAAAATTCAAAAATAATCTAAAAAAAATATTTTTCTTTTTCTTAAAATTATCTTTTGCCATAATTTAGATTTAGAAACTTAATTTGCAATTTTAGGGTTTAAATTTAGTAGGTTTGCTTAATTGTCGCATTTTATTTGTTTCCCGTATTAGTTTAATTGTTTAATTGTTTTTAATTGTCCATTTTTACTTTTTATTTAGTAGATATAGACTACCAAAAATATCTTTGCTTCATTCAAATCATAATCCGAGCTTAATCGAGGTTTCAATTTCACTAGTCGTTGGGGAAACGACCCGGATGATCATACTTATCCGGTAATATACATATTCTATATATATCTTTGTGAGTGGAATTGTCCAAGGGTTACTTGAGGATTTCCTTAATTTCTCCATAAGTATATTATTTTATAAGAGGTGCACTTTCTTGGTCATGTTGTTAACCAGATTGACGCTACCTGATAGGGTGTGGAGCAAGAAGAAGATTTTCAAACTTTAAAGAATAACTTGTGTGATGCACCAATATTGACGCTACTTGATGGAGTGGAAGATTTCATGGTTTATTATGATGCATCAAACCAAGGATTAGGTTGTGTACTCATGTAAAAGGGCAAAGTGATTGCTTATACATCGAGGCAGCTAAAAACCCATAAGAAGAACTATACGACGCATGATTTAGAATTAGGAGCTGTTGTGTTTGCTCTTAAGACTTGGAGGAATTATCTGTATGGTGCTAAGAGTGTTATCTATACGGATCACAAAAGTCTTCAAAACATTTTCGATCAGAAAGAGCTGAATATGCGTCAGAGGAGATGGATTAAGCTATTTAATGATTATGAGTGCGAGATTTGTTACCATCCCGATAAGGCGAACATTGTGGCCGATGTATTAAGTAGGAAGGAACGGTTGAAACCTAGACGTGTAAGGGCCATGGTAGTAACTATCAAGGCTAGAATAAGAGAAAAGATACAAGTAGCCCAAAGCAAGGCGCTTAACCAAGATAATGTAATTATGGAAAACCTGCATGGCCTAGATCAGCAGATGGAAAAGAAAGAGATAGAGTTTATATTTCATGTACCGTATATGGGTTCCATTAGTAGGAAGTATGTCTAAGTACTTTGCGCATCCTAGAGCGGATAAGATGTACCATGATCTTCGTGATATGTACTGGTGGCCGGGAATGAAGAGAGATATTGCTACTTATGTTAGTAAGTGTTTGACATGTTCAAAGGTAAAGGTTGAGCATCAAAGGCCTTCGGGTTTACTGCAATAACCTGAGACACCTGAATGGAAGTGTGATAAGATCACTATGGATTTTATCACTAAGTTTCCTAGGTCAAAAAATAGGCATGACACGATTTGGGTCATAGTCGATAGACTGACTAAGTCGGCTTATTTCCTAGCTATAAGAGAAGACTATAGTACTGAGAAATTGGCAAAGATCTACATTGATGTGATAGTCACGAGACATGGAGTTCCTGTGTTGATTATTTCAGATAGAGATGGACGATTTACGTCGCGTTGCTGGCAGACTGTGCAAAAAAGCTTTAGGGACGAGGTTGGATATGAGTACGGCTTATCATCCCCAAACGGATAGAAAAAGTGAGCGTACGATTCAGACATTAGAGGATATGTTGAGGGCGTGTATAATTAATTTTGGTGGTAGCTGGGATGTTCATCTACCATTGGCTGAGTTTTCTTACAATAATAGCTATCATTCGAGTATAAGATGTGCTCCATTTGAAGCCTTGTATGGAAGGAAGTGTAGGTCACCTATTTTATGGGCTGAGATTGGAGAAAGTAGTTTGATCGGACATGAATTGGTTCAAGAAACGACTGATAAAGTTGTGTTGATAAAGGAGAAGCTCAAAGCAGCGAGAGATCGTCAAAAGAGCTATGCTGATAATAGATGCAAACCATTAGAATTCGAAGTAGGAGATTGAGTAATGTTGAAAGTATCAACTTGGAAAGGTGTAATTTATTTTGGGAAAAAGGGTAAGTTAGCACCGAGATACGTAAGACCATTTGAGATTCTTAAAAGGATCGGTCCTGTAGCTTATCGATTGAGATTGCCTGAGGAATTAAGTGGGGTACATGACACATTTCATGTGTCAAACCTAAAGAAATGTTTGGCGGATGCTAGTTTGCATGTGCCATTAGGTGAGATAAAGGTTGACAATACTCTTCGTTTTGTTGAGGAACCTGTGGAGATAATAGATCGTGAACTTAAGAGTTTAAAGCGTAGTAAGATAGCGTTAGTAAAGGTTCGTTGGAATTCTAAGCGTGGTCCTGAGTTTACTTGGGAACGCGAGGATTATATGAAGTCTAAGTACCCTCAGTTGTTTGTTGATCGAGCTGATGAATCGGCTAGTTAAATCTCGGGACGAGATTTCCTAAAGGAAGGGATACTGTGACAACCATGGCTTGAGCAGGTTAGTCAAACCGTTAGTGTTGACTTAGGTGCCTGTTGCAATGTATGATTTATGTGATTTTATGTGTTTATATGTGTTTATGAGGTATTGGTAATCAATCTATTGAGTGTGATCATCTCAATGAGATTTGAATGGGGTGAAATTGTTTGAGTTTATTTCGTTCACTTTTGAGTGACAAGGAAATGATTATTGAGATTTGAGCGTTTCTGTGTTAAATGTGTAAGTATTATTACGTATACGTATTTTTGTGTTAGTAATCTAAGATAGGTTTAGATTTTAAGTGGTAAGTTAAGAATAATGAAAAAAATTCTATTTTAGGAAAGTTAGGTTGAAAATGAAAAGTTAAAAAGTTATTTTTAAAAGTCTAGTGAATTTCGTTTAAGCAAAAAGGTATAGTCAAATTAGTTAAGGTTTTTATAAAAATTTAAGGAAATACAAGTAGTTATATAATTAATAAATAAAAGAAAAAAAATAAAAAATAAAAAAGAAAAGGCCATGTTCGGCCGGTTTTAAGAAAAAAATGGGGGAAAAGAGTTTTAATTGGAAACAAATACTAATTAGGGATTATCTAGGACTTATAGTGAGGCCTATAAATACAAAATAAAAATCCCTAAACCTCCCTATTGAAGGTTCAGTCGACCACAAGAAGAAAAGAAGAAAAAAAAAAGTTAGGCTTTTCTTTTAAGGTATTTTCTAATCTTTGTTTAATTCTAGTTATTTAATTTTTAATAGGGTTTATAAATTAGGGCTTTGATTTTTCTGGAAGTTTATAATGTTATAATAATTGTTTGATCATTAGTTTAATTGGTTACGAGATTTGATCATGCGTTAGGGTCTAGATCGCCCGAATTAGTTGTTTAATTCACTGCAGAATTTTAGGCAGTTTTGTAACGAGCATAACCCATTCATAAAAGATCAAATGAACAATTTACAACATACTGGAGATAACCTCAGAGAGTCTAGTTTCCAGAAAAGATGGTCTCGTGATTTTTTATGGTCGGGAAGTGGGTCAAAAGGTCTTTACAAAATCAGTGTGTAAAACTGTGACGAATTTCAGTTGTGGTTTTGATTTTTCTGAAAATACTTAGACATCTAGTTAGAGGATAAAAATCACGTGTAAGTTAGTTTATATATTGTGTGTGACCACTGAATTTTTTTAAGTATGTAATGAGGTCTAAAGTGGTCAGCTAGTGCCATACTTTTAGGGGGTCAGATTCTAGACGAATTCTGGACACTTTGGATTAATGAATTTCTAAAGGGTATTTGTAAAAGGGTAATGGCTTTGGGAGAGCTATGAGAGGTTCATAGGACATATATGTAGCATGGTGAATTTTGGTTTGAATTATAGAAGTGTTTAAGTGGTACGTTTAGGACGTGTAAGTGAGTATAAAATTCTGCTCAAAATCAGAAAATTTAAAGTGTAGCATTGAAGTGTAAATGGCATATGTAGGAGTTGGAAAAGGGTTAAAATCAAGTATAGAACTATGGTAGATAGCTTAGATATCCATCATAGTTGAGGTTACATCATATTGGGTTGAATGCCTAATTGATGGTAGCTTATTGTGTGCTTAATTGTTTAGATTATCCGTGAAGTGTTTGTGAAGCTTTTGTTGGATTCTTTTGGGAAGCTAAGCATCAGGTGAGTTTCATAGTCCCTCTTTTTAATGTTTTAAATTGGGATGGAAATGATGCTAAGTGTTTTGGAAATGTTTTGAATTGCTGTGATTATGTGTTTTGATTGCGTGTGGACATTATGTGACTGCATATGGCTTGTTGTTGCATGATATTGTGTTGTGTTGAGGATCATTAATAGTAGGGCTGATCATCTCATGGATCGTTAATTTGAGATTGATCAACTCAGTGAATTGGTATGGGTCCAGGCCTAAATATAAGCTTCAGCTGGTAGACTTTTAGGTGCGTAAGTGACGTATGTGGGATCGGAGGGGTACGCCTACCCAGTATATGTATGGTTGGTTTGATATGGTGATTTGGTTTGCATGTTAGCATAAGTTCATATGTTGCATAATTGTCCTATATTGTTTTGATAATCACAGTAATTGGTTTGAAAGGTTTATAATGTGTGTCTTAAACCTATGACTCTCACCAACCGTTGTGTTGACATTTTTAAGCATCATTTTCAGGTGAGCTTAATGGTGCTAAGATAGAGCGAAGTGGCTAGAAGAGACCGTAGGATGCTTGGAGTTATTTATGCTTTCTGTTTGAATAAATGCGTTTGCATGAATTGTTTGGATTATGTTTTTGCATGTCATTTATTGACGAGACCTCTTTCTCATTAATAAAGACACCATTAGGTTTTGGGTATTGTTATGACACTTTGTGTCTTTGCTTTACTTTAGTTTTCATTTTAGTATTCTCTATATAGACACCATGTGTTGTGATGATATCCATTCTTGTTTACGCCTCACGTTTCCGCTTTAGCGGGGTGTGATAGATTGGTATTAGAGCCTCAGGTTATAGAGAACTAGGTGGTTGAGCCTATAGCTTAAGGGTCCCTCATATAGTGTTATATTAGCGGCATATGGTGTTTGTGTACGTATATACCGTATGTTCCCGCTACCTAAAAGCTTTGAAATTCTTTCTATTTTGAATTACTACTATATAATATGAAATACATATTACTTTTCAATATGGGGATCTAAAGTATATACCCCTTTGTTTTTATTTTAGTCAGTATTCCCCTACGCCACTAGGGTGATATCGTTGGAGGATTGTTTACCTCACTGGACCCGCGGAGTTGGGTGACTTTTGAGAGAGAAAAGTCAAACCCAAGCGAGGCCCAACATAAGTTTATTTCATTTTCTACCTCGATGCGTTGCTATAATCGAGGATTGCTTTTTATTATTTTGCGTGGTTTCTAGTCGCCGTTTCTATGTCACGATGTGACTTATGTTTGTCTGGTCGATTGGGATTTTATGGTTCGTTAGATGGATTATCATGTTTGAGTTATATTTGGATTATTATTAAGTGCTATGTGGTAGATGTGTGTTATCATTGAGATGTGTGGTCTTGGAAGTAAGTACACGTGTGAAAAAGGTGCAATTATAATTATGGTCGCGAACATAATTATAAAGGCAACACACACGTGGACTTGTGACTTTGATTGCATTGATCATTGTTGCTTGTATGTATTATGTAAGGATGTAAGTCTGGATAGTTGTGTAGATGGTAGTGTAGATGTGATGTGAGATCCTGTTGAGGATGGTTGTGTGGTTAGAGAATTCCTCTCTTAACCGATTGGGCGATTATATTAGGTTGGGTTGCGTAGATGGTAAGGTTCCCTTTCATCTATCATTTGCGGATACATCGGATACCTGTTGGTATTGTCGTCGCGATTCTTAAGTTGGTTCGTTAGCTCGTTGTTCGTTGAGATATCCAACGCTCGTGTTGGTATTCTAGGGTGTTATCATAGAACTGGTGTTCTATGTTCTCCGTTCGGCGTTTTGATTATTTTCCTTTGTCTAAAGGTGACGATACTTTTTGGTTTGGTTTTAAGACCGTTGGTATGGATGAGTCCTTATGGTTTGTTTGGTTTGCAAGAGTTCTTGTCGTGTTCGTTTTCAAGTAAATTAATATTCTGGTATTGGAATTCTTAAGGTATTTTGGGAGTCTATTTTGCTATCATGATGTTTTTTTTGTTGTGAGTCATAAATTCCATTTGAAAGTAAGTTTGTTGTAGTCGATACCATATTGTTTAGGTGTTAAAAACTTCTTTAAAATTATATAAATAAAATGCAACACATTTTTTTAAAAATCATCTTTTGATTTCTTTTATGAAATCAACAATTAAAATAAGTTTATGAAAAATTTATTTAAATTTATTTTTACACTTAAAATTATTTGCATTATTAACTAAGGTGATTCTATTGTTTTAAAATGATTGGTATAAGGTTATGAGGGAAAGTTTCCTTGGGTAAAAATTGGTTTTGGTACAAAGGTTCTTAATCTCTTTATTAATGGTTCTGGTACGTGGTATTATTCGTTGAGAGGTGTTTCTAGAAATCGTGATGTGTTTGTTAGGTTGGAGGTTCGTTTCTTCTTGTCGATCGTTTACATTCGGTTGATTTTTTCTTTTGGAATCGTGTAATTTTTTGGGTCCATACAATGGTGAATGTGAAGTTTGAAATTTTCTAATGTGCGTGGTGCTAAGGAGTTGATGTTTAGGACGTATCTTTTTGGGTGGTGCGATTGATAATAGCGAAGCGAATGGGAATTATTCGCTTCCAAGTTATAGAATTAGAGAATTCTCGTTTTACTTTTGATTTAGTATCTTAGTTATGAGTTCCATACGTGTTGATGTAGTCACCCAGTAGGCATGCCAGGAACTAGCGGTTGCCCCTCGCGCACGACACTGTAAACGTAAGGCATGACAGATGGTATGCCCGGAGAAGGTAGGTTAGATGCCTTGGTAATTTGGAGAGTGCTTAAGGTTCGGGGAGAAAATGAACTAAAGAGGATACGAGGTCTCGTTGGAGCACCAAGGAAGATGAGGTTGAGATTATGTGTTATCTTTGTAGTATGTGAGCCCTTAATGTGCTTATAAGGATTTTAGTAAGGTTCTTACCCTCGTCGTAGAATAGGTTTTGTTTGGGAATTCTGTAGAAGAAGCGACGTCGATTTGAGAAGGTTCGTGTCAGGTTTGAAGTCTTTAGAAGGCAAAAGGTCTGGAATGATTGAGGAGTTGTCAAGAGTAAGGGTTAGGTGCGATGGTAACTTGGTTGTGCGGAAGCGTATATATGATTTGTAGGAAGAAAGGTAGGTAGTTTGGAATGTGCATAGATTATCTCGAGAAGAGTGAGATAGAAAATTCGTATGTGATGTCACTAATGGAGGGTGCACGGGGATGACGTAGCTAAGACTGTTTTTAGGATGTGTAATTAAACACGTTGAAGTTTACGGGGGGGGGGGGGGGGGGGGGGGGGGGGGGGTGGGGGGGGGGGGTGGGTGGGGGGGGGGGGGACTATGTCTTTTGGGTTAACCAATGCACCACGGTTTTCATGGTGTTCAATGAGTCGGGTGTGCATCGCCATATATAGACAGCTAGTTAATATCTATATGACGGACGATATTTTAAATCGACCTGAAGTCTAAGGAGGAATACGAGTCGCCACGTTAAAGATGATCGTGGGAGTAAGTGAAGGAAGAGAAGATGTACGTGAAGTTTTCCAACAACGTGGAAGCGGAGCAAAGATGAAGCTATCTAGATGTGGAAGGAATCAAATGGGTAATGAGCCGATCTTGGCATTGCCGGAAGGAGCAGACGATTTCGTAGTATATTATGACGCGCAAAGCAAGGATTTGGAAGCATGCTTGGAAAGGGGAGAAGGTGATTGTTTGTACATCGTGACAACTGAAGGTTCTTATGAAGGATTGCATGGCTAACGTGGTAGGTTTTGCCTTATAATGCTAGAGGCATTAAGTGAACGAGACATGGAGAGTAATATATACGGATCATGAATGTCTCCAACCACACTTTCAATCGAAGGATTGACCATGACACAAAGTTGATGGTTGGATGTTATTTAGTGAGTTTGATTTCGAGGCCAAGTACCATCTAGAGAAAGGGAAAATGTAAATGTCTGTACCGTGGAGTAGGAAGAAGGAGTGAAGCCAAGAATGAGTTCGAGATAGATGTACGATCGACTCCGATCTTGGTTTGAGAAAAGGATGTTGGGGGCATAAGATATGATGTCCACAGAAAAAGAACGCGTCAACAGAAGATGTTGCGTGGCTTTGGACCAACGAGTAGAGTGAAAGAGATGAGTGTGGTTCATATTGGTTAAACAAGGTTCGGACCTCATTTTGGAGAGATGTAAGGACCTTGGCTATTGAAAGGGGGGGACGGCGTATACGACAAAGTATTCTATCCATCCTAGAGCGGATACGATGTTGTGTGGTTTTAGGTTAACTAATCGATGGCTGAGTATGAAGAAGGATATAGCTAGTTGCGGGTAGGGAAGTATTTAGTTATATTCAGAGTGGAAGTTGAGTATCATGGGTCTTACAGGATTGTTGCTACAAACTGAGTTACCCGAGTAGCAAAGTGGAAATGATAACTAAGATATTGTTTGTCAAGTTACCAAGTGTGAGTAGTGGTTACGAGCGATTTGGGTGTAGTCTTTGGACTGACTAATCACCCCATTCCTAGCTATGCTTTGAACTAAGTATGTAGATTTTAGAGGATAATTGAACTACTCACTTTCATGAGATGGTTTTTTTTCCTAAGGTAAGGTTTATCGTTCGAGTATGGCATGTGCTTCATTTGAAAGCATGGTATGAACAAGGGAATGTAGGTTACCGTCTGTTATAGGCCGTAACTGGAGAGAGTTAAGTTGAAATTGATCGAATTTGGTACAAAGAAAAAAAACCAACAAGAATAGTGGTAATACAGGATAGCTTGGAGGGCAGCAATTGTTAAATAGTGTTAGTTGGTAGTAGTGGGAATACTTTTGAATTAATGTTGGTTGGTTTGGGTGGTTGAAGGTCTCACCTTGGAGAGGTGTAGTTCGTTTGGAAAGACAAGACAAGTTTGACCGCAGTGAGTAGGAACATTTGAGATCTTTGGATATATTGGGCCTATAGTTCGGTTGAGAATTTCTATCTTATGAGCTGAGTATCGGAAAATTGGATTGGGAGGTTGCTACAAGTTTGAGTAAAACCTGAATTTTGGCGTGGGATTTCTTAGATACATTAAGCTTTGTAACATCTTATATCTCTAATTTCAAGACAGTTCTTGTTTGATGAGTTGCGAGGTTAAGATATAAAATACGTTGTTACAATAACTTAAGGGTTTTGATAAGTTTTCTCGATGAAGAGCGAGGTACATGTAGTGGGATGCTTCTTTTCGTTTGGGGTTGTTATGTTGCTAATTGCACCCTTGTAGGGGTAAGCAAAGTCATTAGCGTGGAATTCGGATTTTGGAAGTTTAGGTCGAGGTTAAGGTTCGACAAGACTATTTTTTTTGTCAAGAAACGATGATGTTGTGGACCGAGAGGTCATGAGTAAAAGGTTGTGGGTATGTTGCATTAGGTAAAGTTCGTTTGGGATTCGAAGCGTGGTCCTGAGCTTACTTAGGAACGCAAGGATCAAATGAGGTCTAAGTGTCCTCCGTTGTTTGTCGATAGTGCTAATGCCTCGAGTAGTTAAATCTCGGGATGAGATTTTCTCAAGGTGGGGATACTGTGACAACCATGACTTGAGCAGGTTGGTCAAACCGTAGTGTTGACCTAAATGTATCTGTTGCAATGTATGGTTATGTGTTTATACGTGTTTATATGTGTTTGTGTGGGATATGTGAGGAATTGGATAATTAATCCTACCTGAGCGTGATCGTATCATTAGGATTGGTTTTGGTTGAATTTTTGTGATGTTCATTTGTTCAACTTTTGGTGACAAGGAAATGATTCGGTGATTGAAGCGGTTTCGCGTTAATTGTGTAAGTAATTATACATATTACGTATTTTTGTGTTAGTAATTTAAGATAAGTTTAGGTTTTAGAGGTTAAGTTAAGAGAAATGAGTTATTTGATGGAGAAATTTCATTTTAATCACTTATAGTGATAATGAAATTGATTGGGTATTTTGAGAGAATTGTTTTGGTTAATATGTGGATGTCTAGGTGATGGATTAAAATGGGAAGTGTGTCATTTGTGAAAGAAATAAGTTTGTTAAAATATGAGAGTTTTTGGAAGACTTTCTATTTTAGAATCGTGATTTGTGATAATGAAAAAGTATTTTTGGAAAGTTAATTATTTTTAAAAGTCTAGTAAATTGCGTTTAAGCAAAAAGGTATGTGCAAATAAGCTTAGGTTTTTATAAAAACTTAAGATAAAGCAAATAATTAAGTAATTAATAAATAAATAAATAATATATTTTTTTACTAGTTGATTAGTAAAGACGGTATTTAAGGAGGATAAAGGAAAGAAAAGAAAAAAAAAGTTTATAAAAGAAACAAACTCTAATTAGAGTATTATCTATAATTTAATTGGGGGGCCTATAAATACAATAATAATCCACATAACCCTCTCCCTTATTGCTCAACCGGATACCAGAGAGAAAAAAAAAGTGAAGAAAATTTTTTAGGGTTAGTTTAAGGTTATTTTCTAATTCTTTGTTTAATTTCTAGTTTTTATTTTAAAAAATTCTTGTAATCTATGCATGATGGTTAGGTTTAATCTGAATAATATTAGGGTTTATAAATTGGGTTTTAATTTTTCTGGAAGTTTATAATGTATAATTAATTGTTTGATCATCTAGTTTAATTGGTTACGAGATTTTGATCATGCGGTTGTGTCTAGATAGCCACCCCGAATTCAAGTTGTTTAATTTACTGCAGAATTTTTAGGCTAGTTTTGTAACGAGAGATTAAACCCTTTCATAAAGATCAAAATAAATAATTTACAACATACTGGAGAATAACCTCAGAGAGTCTACTTTCACAGAAAGTTGGTCTCGTGAGTTTTTAGGTCGGGAGTGGGTCAAAAAGGTCTTTACAAAAATCCGTGTGTAAAACTGTGACGAATTTCAGTGGTGGTTTTGGGGGAATTTTCCTGAAAATACTTAGACAACTAGTCTAGAGGACCTAAATCACGTAGAAGTTGGTATCTATTGTGTTGTGTCCCCTGAATTTTTTCTAAGTAGTTATGAAGTTTATGTTGGTTATCTAACGTCATACTTTTAGGGGTGTCAGATTCTGGACGAATTCTAGACACTTTGGATTAATGAATTTCTAAAGGGTATTATGTAACAAGGTGTATATTGGGTTTGGGAGAGCTATGAGAGGTTCATAGGACATATATGTAGTATGGTGAATTTTGGTTTGAATTATAGAAGTGTTTAACTGGTACGTTTAGGACGCGTAAGTGAGTATAAAATTCTGCTCAAAACCAGAAAATTTAAAGTGTAGCATTGAAGTGTAAATGGCATATGTAGGAGTTGGAAAAGGGTTAAATCAAGTATAGAACTATGGTAGATAGCTTAGATATCTATCATAGTTGAGGTTACATCATATTGGGTTGAATGCCTAATTCATGGTAGCTTATTGTGTGCTTAATTGTTTAGATTATCCGTGAAGTGTTTGTGAAGCTTTTGTTGGATTCTTTTGGGAAGCTAAGCATCAGGTGAGTTTAATAGTCCCTCTTTTTAATGTTTTAAATTGGGATGGAAATGATGCTAAGTGTTTTGGAAATATTTTGAATTGCTATGATTATGTGTTTTGATTGCGTGTGGACATCATGTGACTACATATGGCTTGTTGTTGCATGATATTGTTTTGTGTTGAGGATCATTAATAGTGGGGTTGATCATCTCACGGATCGTTAATTTGAGATTGATCAACTCAGTGAATTGGTATGAGTCCAGACCTAAATATAAGCTTCAACTGGTAGACTTTTAGGTGCGTAAGTGACGTATGTGGGATCAGAGGGGTACGCCTACCCAGTATATGTATCGTTGGTTTGATATGGTGATTTGGTTTGCATGTTAGCGTAAGTTCATATGTTGCATAATTGTCCTCTTTGTTTTGATAATCACAGTAATTGGTTTGAAAGGTTTATACTGTGTATCTTAAACCTATGACTCTCACCAACCGTTGTGTTGACGTTTTTAAGCATCATTTTCAGGTGAGCTTCATGAGAATATTGAGGTTAAGAGAAGTGGCTAGAGCGACTGCTAGGATTGCATTGGAGTTCGCTCTTGTGTTTGTTTATGTTTATTGCATGGATTTTGTTTAATGTTATTTGATTCTATTAGGATCGTGAGATATTGTTCTTGTATTGGTGAGACCCTTTTTTATTAATACAAGATATTGTTCTTGTATTTGTGAGACCCTTTTTTATTAATTGTCCTCTTTGTTTTGACACCATTGTGTTGTGATGATATCCATGACGTTACGCCTCGTGTTTCCGCCTTGGCGGGGTGTGACAACATTTACACTAAATCATGCCTAAGAACAACGTAAGTAACCTACTGCATTATAGTTCATTTTCTACCACATCAAAGACAAAAGTAGGCAAGCAAAATCAATTTCGTTAAAAACGTCAAGCCACATTTACACTAAATCATGCCTATGAACAACATAAATAACCTACTGCATTACAGTTCATTTCCTACCACATCAAAGACAAAAGTAGGAAAGCAAAATAAATTTCATTAAAAACGGCAAGCCAAATTTACGCTAACTCGTGCATATGAACAACGTAAGTAACCTACTATATTTCAATTCATTTCCTACCACATCAGAGACAAAATCAAGAAAACACAATCAATTTCGTTAAAAACAGCAAGCTATATTTACAAAAAATCGTACATGTGAAAAACATAAATAACCTACTGCATTACAGTTCATTTCCTACCACATCACAGACAAAAGCGAGAAAACACAATCAATTTCGTTAAAAACGACAAACCACATTTACACTAAACAATTCCTATGAACAACGTAAGTAAACTAGTGCATTACAATTCATGACCTACCACATCACAGACAAAAGCAGAAAGACAATGAATTTCATTAAAACCGGCAAGCCACATTTACACTAAATCATGCCTATAAACAACGTAAGTAACCTACTGCATTACAGTTCATTTTCTACCACATCAAAGACAAAAGTAGGCAAGCAAAATCAATTTCGTTAAAAAACTGCAAGCCACGTTTACACTAAATCATGCCAATGAACAATGTAAGTAACCTACTGCATTACAGTTCATTTCCTACCACATCAAAGACAAAAGTAGGAAAACAAAATCAATTTCGTTTAAAACGACAAGCCAAGTTTAAGCTAACTCGTGCATATGAACAACGTAAATAACATACTGCATTACAATTCATTTCCTACCACATCAGAGACAAAATCAAGAAAACACAATCAATTTCGTTAAAAACGGCAAGCCATATTTACACTAAATCATGCATATGAACAACGTAAGTAACCTACTACTTTACAGTTCCTCTCCTACCACATCACAGACAAAAGAAAGAAAACACAATCAATTTCGTTAAAAATGACAAACCATATTTGGACTAAACAATTCCTATGAACAACGTAAGTAAACTAGTGCATTACAATTCATGACCTACTACATCACAGAAAAAAGCAAGCAAAGACAATCAATTTCATTAAAACCGGCAAGCCACATTTACACTAAATCATGCCTTTGAACAACGTAAGTAACCTACTGCATTACAGTTTATTTTCTACCACATCAAAGACAAAAGTAGGCAAGCAAAATCAATTTCGTTAAAAACGGCAAGCCACATTTACACTAAATCATGCCTATGAACAACGTAAGTAACCTACTGCATTACAGTTCATTTCCTACCACATCAAAGACAAAAGTAGGAAAGCAAAATCAATTTCGTTAAAAATGGCAAGCCAAATTTACGCTAACTCGTGCATATGAACAACGTAAGTAACCTACTGCATTAC
Source organism: Tanacetum coccineum (assembly GCA_026074375.1). NCBI lineage: Eukaryota > Viridiplantae > Streptophyta > Magnoliopsida > Asterales > Asteraceae > Tanacetum > Tanacetum coccineum. The sequence goes on along the minus strand of BQNB010067150.1, from coordinate 20,397 downwards.
AATTCATTTCCTACCACATCACAGACAAAAGCAAGAAAACACAATCAATTTCGTTAAAAACGACAAACCACATTTACACTAAATAATTCCTATGAACAACGTAAGTAAACTAGTGCATTACAATTCATGACCTACCACATCACAGACAAAAGCAGGCAAAGACAATCAATTTCATTAAAACCGGCAAGCCACATTTACACTAAATCATGCCTATGAACAACGTAAGTAACCTACTGCATTACAGTTCATTTTCTACCACATCAAAGACAAAAGTAGGCAAGCAAAATCAATTTCGTTAAAAACGGCAAGCCACGTTTACACTAAATCATGCCTATGAACAACGTAAGTAACCTACTGCATTACAGTTCATTTCCTACCACATCAAAGACAAAAGTAGGAAAGCAAAATCAATTTTGAATGACGCAATCCAAATTTAGGTTAACGTCGTGCATATGACAACCGAAAGAACCTAACTGCATAACAAATTCATTTCCTACCACATCAGAGACAAAAGCAAGAAAACATAATCAATTTCGTTAAAAACGGCAAGCCATATTTACACTAAATCATGCATATGAACAACGTAAGTAACCTACTGCATTACAGTTCATTTCCTACCACATCACAGACAAAAGCAAGAAAACACAATCAATTTCGTTAAAAACGACAAACCACATTTACACTAAATAATTCCTATGAACAACGTAAGTAAACTAGTGCATTACAATTCATGACCTACCACATCACAGACAAAAGCAGGCAAAGACAATCAATTTCATTAAAACCGGCAAGCCACATTTACACTAAATCATGCCTATGAACAACGTAAGTAACCTACTGCATTACAATTCATTTCCTACCACATCAGAGACAAAAGCAAGAAAACACAATCAATTTCGTTAAAAACGGCAAGCCATATTTACACTAAATCATGCATATGAACAACGTAAGTAACCTACTGCATTATAGTTCATTTCCTACCACATCAGAGACAAAAGCAAGAAAACGTAATCAATTTCGTTAAAAACGGCAAGCCACATTTACACTAAAACATGCCTCTGAACAACGTAAGTAACCTACTGCATTACAGTTCATTTTCTACCACATCAAAGACAAAATTAGGCAAGCAAAATCAATTTCGTTAAAAACGACAAGCTACGTTTACACTAAATCATGCCTATGAACAACGTAAGTAACCTACTGCATTACAGATCATTTCCTACCACATCAAAGACAAAAGTAGGAAAATAAAATCAATTTAGTTTAAAACGACAAGCCCAATTTACGCTAACTCGTGCATATGAACAACGTAAGTAACCTACTGCATTACAATTCATTTCCTACCACATCAGAGAAAAAAGCAAGAAAACACAATCAATTTCATTAAAAACAGCAAGCCATATTTAAACTAAACCATGCATATGAACAACGTAAGTAACCTACTGCATTACAGTTCATTTCCTACCACATCACAGATGTAACACCCCCAAACTACGATACGCAGCGGAATAGAACAATTGGGGTGCTACTTCATAATACATGCATACGAGTCTCAGTAAACGTTCAAAGATACGTTTATAAAACACAATTTCATTTATTAGAAAGATCAGAGTTACATAGGTCCTAATACAAACTTAGAAATTTATTTCTAAAAGTCACAACACGACTTGATTTCTAAAATATTAATTTAGTTTATGACACTACTTCCGAGACACCGTCCTAGATATCCGCGTTCTGTCCCGTCCAACCATCAACAGCAATTAACCTGAGATACATGCTTAAAAACGTCAACAAAACGTTGAGTGAATTCATAGAGTTTACACACAAACAGTTAGAACGCATATCTGGTTCAACAAAACATATAACCTTGCTCGTAAGCCAAGTTATATATAAATCATGAATTCCAACTAATGAGCCCGTGTACCGACACTTAACACATTCATCCCGTAGGACAAAATAATGTCCGAGAAGTATGCCCCTTCTCCCATTACTAACTACAAAATGTCCGTTACAGGGTGCTCACTTATCAATCAAGGATTCATACCCCGGACAGGGTTGTCAAACCCAATAGATCTATTTAATGCATTAGCGTTCACCATCAACAAGGCAATTAACGGTCACACAGTAAAAGGCATATACTCAACAGCACATGGAATCATATTTAGTATCAAAACATATTGCGTTCTCATTTTCAAAACAAGCAAGTATCCCCCTCGCGGGTTTAAAAACATTTAAAACACTTAAAAGCGAGGCTATGAACTCACCTTGATCGAAGCCAAAGATCAAATAATCGAAACAATCCACGGAAAATCAACGAACACGATCACGACCTATAATTTATGTCGCTCGATTACTATACCGAAAAGTATGGTCAACGATGCGTACATCGTATCAACAAAATCATATATATAGTATATAAATATACATACAGATGTGATGAGAAATCCACTTGCGCGTCCTAAATCCTAAACTCCATTTAATTGAGTTACGATCTTTCTTTTATTTATATTATACATCGCTTAATCGAAAACTTTCTATTTTAGGAAACTTTCTATTTTTAGAAAGTTACTATTTTTGGAAAGTTATCATTTTTAGTAAGTCTCGTCTTCTAATTATATTTTATAATAATATTAGATTATCTCGTCAAAACGAAATTCGACTAATTATCAATTTGATTATTAATTACTCATACGGAATTATGTTACGTATATTACAAAAGTTTCTATTTTTAGAATCTCATTCGTTCGTAACAATCGTTAAGTTTAAATTATTATACTCGTAATAATAATAGCGTTTAATTATTTTTATAACATCCGACAAGTTTAGTATTAATAAAGTTACTATTTTCGGAAAGTGACCATTTTTAGTAAGTCTCGTCTTCTAATTATATTTATGATAATATTTAGTTATCTCGTCGAACCCTCGACATTCATTTTGATTATTAATTACTCATACCGATATTATATCCCGCATCTTACAAAAGTTTTTATTTTTAGAATCTACTTCGTTCATAATAATGGCTAAGTTTAAAATATCTTACTCGTAGTAATAAAAGCGTTTAGTTATTTTTATTATGCCCGATAAGTTTAGCATTAACTCGTTGACTTTCAAAAGTCAACGTTTGACTTTAATGGACTTTGACTTTTTATACTTATTTATAATTAAATATGACCCGCTCCAAACGACCCACTATATTACATTTTCATGAGTCAGACAAGGTAGAGATTTTATGTAAAATGACATTCCGGACAACTTTTTAGTTTTAGCCGAGACCCGAAACTCGACAGAAAATGACCAAAAAGCCCCTGCAAGTTTTTACATGAACTTTGACTCTTTTAATAAAAACACAGACTTTGACCTTGGGTTTTCACCCGTTATTACCTGATTTTAAAACTAGCGAACCTCGCGGCAAAATAAAACTTCATTCCAAGCAGTTTTCGTGTTTCGCCGAAAGGCCGAAACGGACTCGAAAGTGCTCAAAACGGGCGTTTAAAATTGTGACAACAACTAGCATTTTGCAAGAGCTGTTTGGAAAGTTTTCAAGTTTTCAAATCTTGTTTTCGCCGTAACTTCTTTGTTATAAGGAGTTACGGGTTGTTCGAATTACCGAAACGTACATTAGGACAAACTCTATCATATTTCAACATCAAAAATCAGTTTTTATAAAATCTTGAACCTCGAAATCAGAGCTAAACTTTCTGCTCGAAATTTACTTTTACAAAACTTATCAAAACTTCATTTTCACCTCACAAAGACATCAAAATACGCCTAGTTAACCTATCTCCGTCAACTAATCAACCCATTCACAATCTATTCTAACCAACGCAAGTGTCGGACCTCATCACATATAATATACGGAATCAAATTAAGAACGAAACAATGAAGTAAACATAACTAGGATACTTACAACAACACACAAGGTGTTAGTTTCGGCCTCCTTGTGGTGCTAACCTACGGACGCAACCCAAACACATGACCCGAACCGTTTTCGACAAGACCCACTTGATCGTATCATTAATCTAACCTTTTTAAACACCTCTTTAACCCGAAAATGTTTGAAACTAACTCGAACTCTAACTCCAAAAATACTCATTGCATGTATGATTTTATTGGATAGATGCGTAGGAAATGGCGAGGGGATTCGGAAAATATAGGTTGATCGGAATGCATGTGATTTTTTTGGCGACCACGGCGGTTTCCGATGACCAGAAAACTTTTCCGGTGGTGGCAGCCGGCGGCCAAGGGGGAGAGAAGATGATTTTGGTAAAAGTTATAATGTGTGTTGTTGGGAAATATATTGTAAAAGACTTAATACTGGTAGTATAATAGTTAAGTCTGGTAGTATTAGTTAGTTCTGGCAATACTAAGTTAGTTCTGGCAGTACTAAGTTAAGTCTGGCAGTACTATAGTTAGTACTGGTAGAGTGGCAGTACTATAGTTAGTACTGGTCAAAAAAAAAAAAAAAAAAAAAAAAAAAGAAAAAAAAAAAAAAACAAAAAAAAAAAAAAAAAAAAAAAAAATAAAAAAAAAAAAAAAAAAAAAAGAAAAAAAAAAAAAAAAAAAAAAAAAAAAAAAAAAAAATAAAAAAAAAAAAAAAAAAAAAAAAACAAAATAAAAATAAAAAAAAAAGAAATAAAAAAAAAAAGTAAAAAAAAAAAAAAAAAAAAAAAAAAAAAAAAAAAAAAAAAAAAAAAAAAAAAAAAAAAAAAAAAAAAAAAAAAAAAATTCCACCAAGGATTTTGTGTGTATGAACTTACGCCGATACCAAAGAAAGAGAGGGGATGGGAAAAACAATTTAAAACTTGTAGCTATCTAGGTTTATATCATCAATTAAGTGATTCTTAAATTTGTTTTTAAAGATCAAAAAATCTAAAAAAAGAATTATGTGTGGTGTGTTGTGATATACTCGATCCGATCACAAGAACAAGAAAAGAGAGAACAAAAGTTTTGACTATGTTTACTTGTGCTTAAAAAAGACTCTAAACCTTTTTCATCAAGAGAGGAACAAACTAGGCATCATGGTACATGGAAAAAAAATAAGGAAATTGAGTGTGGTGTGTGAATCTATGCTGCGCCTATCTAGAGCATGCATGCAAAAAACAAATTTATATTCCATTTTATTTACTTGTTAAATACTTATGTAACATTTTAATTTAAAAGTTAACTAGACAAAATTTAAATAAAAGTGTATACGTTAAACGCGAGTTTCGATCATGGACAAGGAACGAAGACGACGAAGTTTAAAATAATAATTTACGGTTGTATCAATAATAACAAGATGCATCGTAAACTTTTACGGTGCTTGAAACGACTAACAAACGCGTGGTCAAACGTTGACTCGCGAAACGTCAAAAATAAAAATTTCAAACTTCCGTTCACAATAAAATACAAAACAATTAATCTTGACAAATAAAAATTTAAATGTCGACGTTTGCTTACGAAAAGTCGTAAAATAATTATTATGGCGTCGAACTCGCGATCGTCATACGCGTCGTGAAACTCGGGTTGTTACAGAATAACACTTTTACTTGATTAAAACATGGATAAAAAGTAGTTACAATAGGGTTTGAGGCCCTAAAAACAACCTTTAAAGCTGCTACAAAGACTAGGGTTCGTCTCCCAAAAGTTATACAAAGTTACACACCTAAAACCCTAAAATCGGTTTTGTATATATAGAGATATCGCTGCGACGACGTCGTGTTGAAGTCCCGACGCCGTCGCTACGTGGATGATTCTTGATCCTCTTTATGTCGGCCACGTCCTGACGCCGTCACCAGATCTCTGACACCGTCACTAGATAGATCACGATGGCGTCGCTTTATGCCTGCGACGCTGTCTCCACTCTCTGTTAACAATACTTCTTTCAGGATTTGGTGTAGGTCTGTAATCTTGTCCTATTTCTTCTCCAAATGAGCCCAAGTCACATGTATTTCTTCCAAATGTCATCCAAGTGCTAAAAACCTGAAAACAAACATTAAGAACGTATCTGGCATATTTTGCATATTTAGGGGTTAAATAACCCTGAAATAGTGTATAAAATGACACCTCATCACTAATCCAACAAACCAACTATCAATGATCAACCAACAACCTATGCTAATGAGTTAACCCGAGGATATGTCACGTCTTTTTAGGGAATCCGTAACGTGTCACCAAATGAAGTGTTTGACAACGAGGTTTATGGTAGTGACTCGGAAGGATTTGGTGTGAATCCTTCCCGAATTAGTTTTAGGTAATAATGATGAATAGAGGTCTGGAAATCATGATGGTAGAGTAAGAGCTTGTGGCTATAGTGGTGGTGATATGGTGGTACGCGACGAATCAAAGGGGTGTGTGTGTAACAACCCGAGTTTCAGGTCAACGTCTATCCCTAGCCTAAGATAGTTATTTTTAATTACGTAAATAATTATAGTCGTTATGCTATATGTGGTTGATTAGAATTTCCATTTATTGGTGAATTTCATTCCGTGATTTAGTTTCTATTTGTTTTTAGCATTTAAGAAAGTCAGAAAAATATATTTTATTGCTCCGAGAGCGTAAATATGTTAATTTTGTATTTTTCGTCGTTTCCCCGAGTTTTTGTAAAAACCGTGTTTAAAGGTCGTGTTTTACGAGGTTTAACGTTTTAATAAAGGTTTTAAACTATATTTAGTGGGACGGATTTAAAATATTTACAAACGTGATGTTACACGTGTTTAGTCGACTAAGTAACGGATATATAACCAATTTGTATTAAACTTGCAAGGACTTATGAAAGGAGGGGTTAAAGTTGCCAATTTGTCAAAGTTTCTTTCTATATAAACAACACACACACATACACTTCATTCTTTTACAAAATTCATTTTTCTTGCTCCTCTCTCCTTGTTTTCGTTTGAAATACAACCCACACACACAAATCATTGCCAAAAATTTGTTACTTACATGCATTTAAATCCGATTATACCATATTAATCCTTATTCAATCCTCTACAAATCCCACTAAAGAAATCTCGCATGCAATGAGTATTTAAAAAGTTGGGTTTTTGGTTAATTTTTATTGATTTGGTGTATAAGGAATTTACTAGTAGTTAGAATTATGTGTTCTTTTGAAGTGGTTTTGATTTGAAAAGGAGTTGTTTTGGAATGGTCTTTATGGTTCGTCCAATTATAAGCATCTAGGGGAAACCAAAGTTGATTTTTCTTATAGCTTTGTGAGTGTTTACTTGTCATTATTTGTTGATAAATTAAGTGGTTATTACATGTATATAATTATAGCTAGTTGATTCAAGTGCAAAATGGGTTTGAAAGTGTTACAAGTATGAACATGAGTTTGATAATTTTAGTACATGTTTTTATGCTAGTTAAACATGTTGGAATGGTTGGATTTTGGTACAAATGAGTTTTGGTAGAACTTTTGGTTGACTTTTGTTGACTAGAAAGTTTGACTTGACCATAGCGTGTCGAAATTTTTTTGAAATATAAATCGGGCTTTTAAATATGATAAAGGATGTTCTAAGGTCCGTTTTGATATAAGGTATGCCTTGTAACTCCTAAAAACAAAGATTTTACGGCCGAGTCAAGTTTGGGTCATTTTTGGGTAAAAAGTCAACTACGAAGTTTGACTTTTGAAAGTCAAACTTGCGTATACTTTTGAATATAGTTTATAACAAGCAAAGAGTTCGTAATGATAGTTAAACTAAGATGAAATGATAAGTTTGGGTTATATTATCTTTACTTTCGGCAAGCTTTCTAAAAATAGAAACTTTATTGAAAACGATGTGATATTGTTAAGTAAGTCAAAGCGAAATGTTTTGCGTAGGAACTTTTAGATCTAGTATATGATTAAGTATATTCGTATTGAGTGGGTATGTTGTGTATGTGTATGTGTGGTGTATTTAAGTATGTATGTATGTATACAAGTATGCATAATATGATATGTAATACTTTTTAGTCACGTGCCGCTATATTATATATACTTTATATTAATCGCAGGGGCTAGAGACGTGAAGTTTATTGCGCTTGTTGACTGATTGATTGATTTGGATCATTTGCTTAAGGTGAGTTCATAGCCTCGCATTAAATTCTTTTAAATGTTTTTATAACCAGCAGGGGGTACTTTTGTTTCTAAATCGAACACATATGATTTTATGGTATGCTGGACCTAATTATGAGATTGTTTCCGCATAAGTTGCTATTGTCGAAGTCCCTTATTTCATGAACCATTAATTGCCTTGTTGTGAGGTAAACGTCAATGCATTAAATAGATCTATTGGTTTGACAACCCTGTCTGGGGTTTGAATCCTTGTGACCACCCTGTTAAATGGGCATTTTGTTATTAAAAATTAGTAGGTATATGACAATAATACCTGTTTGGGCACCTTTTTAAGCATATGAAATACCATATGTTTGTTAACTTTCGTGTCGAAGAGCTTATTGCGTGAAAGAATAAGAAGTTTTATACATTGCATTTGTTGCTTTGTTTTCCCGAGAACTAATAATGTGTTCAAAGGTTTTTACTTATTGATTAATTTAAACTCTATGAATTTCACTCAACTTTGTTGTTGACGTTTTAAACATGTTTTATCCCAGGTAACCAAGGCTGAAGGCAACGATGGCGTGGAGGTGTCGTGCGTGTGGTGATGGATTTTATGGAAAGACTTCTTGTGTGTTCCGGTCTTTCAAAAACAATATCTCATGTGGTGTTTAAAACAATGTCTTTTATTTGAAAACAATATGTTTTTCATGGTTTGTAATAGACGGTGGTTACGATTCTGTGGGACCTAAACGCTCTTTTAACTCTGAATAATTTTGGAACACATGTTTGGTAAACGTCTTATTTGAGTCATTTTCTATTATCGTGGTGACGGATGCTATTTAGTAACACCAAATTGCTAATTTCCGCTGCGCAATCCGATGCCCCTCGGGGCGGGTGTTACAGATTGGTATCAGAGCTTCGGGTGGTAAGAACTAGGTTGTTTTAAAAAACTTGGATTGTAGTCAATTTTAGATATCAAAGTAATGGTCAAAGTCTAAGATTGAAGGAACTAGGTCGAGTCTTTGAAAACCTAAACTACGATGCTTCTACATGCACGCCGATACTCCTCGTTGCCATTGGTTACATGTAAGGTACATTTATTAATTGTTGCGTGTAAGTATATTTATGTATGTATTATATGTATGATTGGTTAAGTATAGATATTTATGCATGTGTTAGATGCATAAGGGATTATGTATTGGTGCATTTGTGCATGTGTTGTATGCATAAAATGTCATGTGATTATATGATAACTACTATTATATATTTTTGAAATATAATTAAGATATATGCGAATTGAGAAGGTCGCGAATTATAAAATTTTGTTGTTGCGCTTTGATGCGAACCGTTATTTTAATGATAGTATTATTATCAAAATGTTATTGAATGATAATAATAAGAAGTGATACGCTATTAAGTAAGTATTATATGATATTTTCTAGATAACATGGTGTGAATGGTGATTCCACTCCCGATCATGGAATCATGAATGGAGCCATATGTTAGCCGAATCAAACTTGATGAAGCTCCTGTTGTAACCCGAACCTGTCTTAGAAGATGAAATAAAGACCCGGAAGAAGACGAATTATGGAAAAGAAGATCCTCAAGAAGATGAAGATGATATGGAGATCGTAATTTGAGGAAGATGAGAATGAGCCGAAGTTGACATATCCTTACGAAGAGGTGGATCCTCTTAATCCTTCGCCGCCTGCTTCTGAGTCTGAACCTGATAATGAGATTGAGGTTGAGAATCCAATTGAGCATGAGGATGAGACTGTTCCTGTTAGTGTCTATGAGGTAGGTGAATCGTCTACTGCTGATATTCCTCAAGAGGATGGTGATAGATTGCTACTTGGCTTCATAAGATGGGATATTGACCCTTTTTTGGTCGAATGGTTAATTTTTTTAGACGATTGTGTGGTCGTGAGATGGCGCATGCATTGGTCAAGAAGAAAGGAAAGGCAAAGGATAGGTTTTATGGTAAGTTAATTTTGGATTTAGGTAATGAAGTGCGTTCTAGTGTGGAACAATGTTGGGACTTAAAAGACTTCAAGGATTTTTAGAGTTACTACTGCTCAGCGTATCAAAATGAAATTATACTAAGTTAGTTAGTATTCAGGAAGTATATAAGTTACCCACTGCAAGTTCCTACTGTTAGTATAATTTAGTATTGTTAGTATATAAGTTACTGTTGTATAGTTGAAAGTTAAACTTGCTCAAGTCTAGATTAAGACTGAAATATAAGCTAAGTGAGTATAGTGCTGCTAGTAGTAATGTTAAGACTGCTAAGTACATGTTACTATTATGAGTATATATTAGTACTGTTAGTACTAATGTTACTACTGCTTATGTTTATTAGTACTGCTGGTGAAAAAGTTTATGCTGCTGAATTACAACTGCTAGAAGACTTACTACTGTCAAGAGGATAAAGACGGTTTAAAGAGATAAAGATTGTTTGGAGAACAAGAATACTTGTGAAGATAAGAATTGAGATATTTTTGTATAAGATATGTATAAAGTATTTGTTTATAGAGATTAAACGTTTATGTTTAGAAAAGATTATGATATCTAAGGAATGTGTTGTAAGCCGACTAGGACTCCTTAGTCTATAAAAGGAGGCTCTAGGGCATTAGTTAATTCAACAAGTTTACGAGTTTTCATAGTTTTCAAGTCGATTTAGAAAAGCTTCAAGGTTGTAAACCCTAGTACTAGTGAAGAGTACTCGTATTATTGATCTAATAATATTGGATTCGTTGATTATAATCTTTGTTATATGATTAAATGTTTTATTCATAATAACTTCTAAGTATTAAGGTGTAGATTCCGCATATACTTTAATATACACACAAAGTTTCTACAACAAGTTATTTTGAATTTATCCAAGGTAATTTAACCTTAGACAACCTAAGGAATCGATCAAGGATTGGGAACAAACAAGATGGTATCAAAGATTTTCCTTAAAAACTTTGATCTAGACCTTTGCTTTAAGAAACTTTGATCTAGAAAACAGGGAGTTTGAATCTACAAATACAAGTACTACTTCTAAGCTACCCATACTCAAACTGGGTGAGTATGAGATGTGGGTGATAAGGATTAAGTAGTACTTCCAGATCTAAGACTATGCTCCATGGAACGTCATAGAGAATGGTGATTCATGGGTGTCTGTACCACAAACAGCACATGAGAATGGTACTTCAGTTACAAAGATGTCTATACCTGTAATTGTTGAAGAAAAGACAAATAATTCGAATGATGTAAAGGCCAGAAGTTTACTACTCATAGCACTTCTCAATGAGCATCAACTCACATTCAGTCAGTACCCTGATGCTAAAACAATGTTTGCTGCCATTGAAACACGATTTGGAGGTAATGCAGCTACTAAGAAAACTCAGAAGACACTTTTGAAGCAACAGTACAAAAATTTTAGTGCATCAAGTGCAGAGTCTCTTGACTCTATCTTTAATAGGCTTCAGAAGATTGTGAGTAGGCTTGCAATTTTGGGTGTAGTCATAGCTCAAGAAGACTTAAATTCAAAATTTTTGAGCAGCTTGCCCCCTGAGTGGAACACTCATGTAGTTGTGTGGATGAATAAGCCTGAAGTTGAAACTATGAGCATTGATGATTTGTACAACAACTTCAAAATTGTTGAACAAAAGGTAAAGAAATCTGTTGGTGCAAGTAGTGGTGCTCAAAACTTGGCCTTCATGACTGCTCCAAGCACTAGCAGTACTAATGATGCTAACACTGCTAGTCCACAAGTTAGTACTGCTAGCCCTAATGTTAACACTGCTAGTCCTCAAGTTAGTACTGCTAGCTTCAGTGATAATGCTGTGTATGCTTTCATGGTTGAAAATCCTAATGGTTCTAATCTTTTACATCAAGACTTAGAGCAAATTCATGAAGATGATCTGGAAGCAATGGATTTGAAGTGGCAGCTCTCTCTGCTAAGTATGAGGGCAAAGAGGTACTATCAGAGGACAGGCAAGAAGATTTTCATTAATGCTAATGATACTGCTGGGTATGATAAATCCAAGGTAGAGTGTTTCAACTGTCATAAGATGGGACACTTTGCCAGGGAGTGTAGAGCACCAAGAAGCAAGGAAGGTCAGTTCAGAAATCAAGACAACACCAGGAAGCAAGGAAACAATGAAGACACATCTTCAAAGGCAATGTTGGCTATAGATGGTGTAGGTTTTGATTGGAGTGACATGGCAGAAGAACAAGTTCAGACAAACATGGCTCTAATGGCGTTTTCAGACTCAGAGGTATACACTGATAAAACTTGCTCTAAAACTTGTCTGAAAAACTATGAAACTCTTAAGAAACAGTGTGATGATTTGATTGTTAAGCTTAATCAAACTGAATTTACAGCAGCTACATATAAAAGAGGTTTAGCAACAGTAGAAGAACAACTTATCACATATAGGAAGAATGAGGTTCTTTTTAGTGAAGAAGTTGCAGTTCTTAAAAGAGAAGTAGCTTGCAAAGACTATGAAATAAATGTGCTTAAAAGTGAGTTTGAAAAAGTTAAGCAAGAAAAAGAGGGCATTGAATTTAAAATTGAGAAATTTGATAAGGCCTCAAAAGATTTAGATCAGTTGTTAGGAAGTCAGATAACTGACAAGAGTAAAAAGGGTTTGGGGTATAGTGCAGTTCCTCCACCTCATCCTTTAATCTATAATAGACCTAAAAAGCTAAATCTGTCTTATTCTGGTCTTGATAAATTCAAAGGGTATGGTACTCAGGATAGTAAGAAAGAGTCAAATGTTGTTTGTGATAAGAAATCAGATGAGTCTAAGGAAAATTCTGATAACTCTTTGGTAAAAGAACAAGTATCAAAAGATACAAGTAGCTTTGTTGAGTCTTCACTTAATGTTGATAAAGAAACTGTTTTTCCTGTTGATAAAAAGGTAGAGTCTGTCAAACCTAAAGATCATGAAAAACCAGTTAAAAAGTCAGTTAGGTATGCAGAGATGTATAGATCACAATCTCCTAGGGGGAATCAAAGGAATTGGAATGGGCAGAAGTCCAATCAACTAGGAAGTGATTTTGTGATGTATAACAAAGCTTGCTTTATTTGTGGGAGTTTTAATCATGTACAGGCTCAGTGCAAAAACCATCAAAGGGAAAGGATGGTATATGGGAATAATTATAACAGGGTGAACTACAACTATACTACCAAAAGAACTCACCCTAATGCTCAAAGGAACATGGTTCCAAGAGCAGTTTTAATGAAAACTGGCCTAAAAACTTTTAATACTGCCAGGACAGTTAATACTGCTCATCCCAAATCTACAGTTTTTAGTGCTAAATCAATTCCACGTTTTTCAAAAACAGCACAATCAACTGAAAGAAGACCCTTTCAATCTAAAACAGCATTATCTAACAAAAGGTTTACACATAAAGTTAATACTGCCAAGGCACAAGCAGTTAATACTGCTAGGCCTCAAGCAGTTAATACTGCTAGGCCAAACACAGTTAAAACTGCTAGGCCATATTCTGCAGTTGTTAATGCTGTTAGGGTTAATCAGGCAAATGTTGTAAAGGCCTCAGCATGTTGGGTTTGGAGACCTACCAAACCTAATGGTGCATCAATCACCTTGAAGAAACATAATTACATTGATGCACGAGGCAGATCCAAGTCAGTGATGGCTTGGGTCCCCAAAGGAATCTAATTTCCTTATTTTTATGTGCAGGGCAAGCCACAACAAGATGATACAGGATTTGTTGATAGTGGATGCTCAAGGCACATGACTGGGAACATAGCTTATCTCTCAGATTTCAAGGAATTTGATGGAGGTTATGTTACATTTGGAGGAGGAGCTCATGGTGGTAGAATCTCTGTGTCTCACAGATGTGTGACAAAAAGAACTATGTCCTTTTCACTGGTATGAAACTTTGGCTAACTATCTATTAGGCAATGGGTTTAAAAGAGGCAAGATAGATCAGACATTATTTATCAAGAAGCAAAAAGGAGATATTTTGCTTGTACAGGTTTATGTTGATGACATTATCTTTGGCTCTACAAACAAGGATCTGTGTACTGGATTTGAGAAGCTCATGAAGGATAAGTTTCAGATGAGTTCTATGGGAGAACTTACTTTCTTTCTAGGATTACAAGTACAACAGAAGGAAGATGGAATATTTATTAGTCAGGATAAATATGTAGCTGAGATTTTGAAGAAATTCAACTACACTGATGTGAAGTCTGCTTCAACTCCAGTTGATTTGGAAAAGCCTTTAGTCAAAGATAGAGATGCTGATGATGTTGATGTACATCTCTATAGATCTATGATTGGGTCTTTGATGTATCTCACAGCATCTAGGCCAGATATTATGTTTGCAGTATGTGCATGTGCCAGATTTCAAGTTACTCCAAAGACATCACATCTCTTAGTTGTAAAGAGAATTTTTAGATATTTGAAAGGCAAACCAACTTTAGGCCTTTGGTATTCTAGGGATTCTCCATTTGAACTGGTTGCTTATACTGATAGTGACTATGCTGGAGCAACTCAAGATAGGAAGTCTACAACTAGAGGTTGTCAGTTTTTAGGAAACAGGTTGATATCTTGGCAGTGTAAGAAGCAAACTGTGGTTGCCACTTCTACAACTAAAGCTGAATATGTGGCTGCTGCTAGTTGTTGTGGACAAGTACTCTGGATTCAAAATCAATTGCTGGATTATGGGTACAATTTCATGAATACTGTCATTAATATTGACAATAACAGTACTATCTGCATTATTGAAAATCCTGTTCAACATTCTAAAACAAAACATATAGAGATTAGGCATCATTTTATAAGAGATTGCAATGCTAAAAAGTTAATACAAATGGTTAAAATTCATACTGATTATAATGTTGCAGATCTTCTTACAAAAGGTTTTGATGCAGGCAGATTTTAGTACTTGGTCTCAAGTATTGGAATGCTTAATCATGGCAAAAGTGATGAAGGTTTCTTTGTTGGATATTCCTTGAATAGTAAAGCTTTTAGGGTATACAACACTAGAACTAGGAGGGTAGAAGAAAACTTGCATATTGGGTTTTTAGAGAATAAGCCTATGATAGAAGGGAATGGTCTAAAGTGGCTGTTTGATATTGATTTTCTAACCCAATCTATGAATTATGTACCAGTTGCTGCAGGTATAATCATTAATGAATCTGCAGGTACACAAGGAGAACTTAATGCAGGTACATCAGAAGAAATCAGTCAAGATTGCATTGTGATGCCAATTTGGAAAGATGCTTCATATTTTGATTCACCTACCAAGGATGTTGATAATGGTGAACTAAAATCTGCCACTGATGATCAAAAGCGGGATGGAGATGGTCTAGATAATGAGAATGATGAAAAAGACAAGTATGATGATGATAGCAGTCCTAAAGAAGTTAATGCTGCTGGACAACATGTTAATACTGCCAGTCTTGATGTTAATACTGGTAGTTTTAAACTTAACACTGTTGGTCCATCAGTTAATACTGCTAGTTCAAATGATCAAGATAGCCCTAAAGATATGTTCAAAATGGGAGCTAGTCATACACTTGAAGCCACTCTTGTTGAGTTCTACAGTGATGAAGATGAACCAGAAGTTTATTTGGGGAACATCACCATTTCCTATACAGTTCCAACCACTCCCAATACAAGAATTCATAAGGATCACCCAATTGAAAATGTGATTGGTGATGTGAAGTCATCTGTTCAGACAAGAAGAATGACAAAACCTACTTTTGAACAAGGATTTCTCAATGATGTATATGAATAGAAAACACATGATACCCAGAATACTTATTTATATGCTTGTTTCCTATAACAAATTGAACCAACAAACATTGCTAAAGCTCTATTTGATTCATCTAGGGTGGAAGCAATGCAGGAAGACTTGATGCATTCCAAACTCAACATGTTTGGATACTTGTGGATTTGCCTAGTAGAAATAGGAGGGCCATTGGAACAAAATGGGTCTTCAGAAACAAGAAAGATGAAAGGGGGATTGTGATTAGGAATAAAGCAAGGTTGGTTGCACAGGGTCATAGACAAGAAGAAGGTATAGACTATGAAGAAGTTTTTGCTCCTGTGGCAAGAATTGAGGCAATAAGATTGTTTTTATTTTCTGGCCTTATGCTTTCTTTTTATGGGTTTTCTGGTATTATCAAATGATGTGAAGATTGCATTCTTAGATGGAACTATTGGGAAGAAGTTTATGTTATCAACCACCAGGATTTAAAGATCCTGACCATCCAGACAAAGTAGTACTAAAGCTTGCGTCAAGGGCACTTTAAGGGTTGCATCAAGCACAAGAGCATGGTATGAAACATAGGCTAATATTGTTAGGCAATGGGTTTTAAACCCGGAGGGAAGATAATAAGACATTATTTATCAGAAGAAAAAAAGGAGATATTTTGCTTGTGTACAAGTTTATGTTGATGACTTATCTTTGGCTTACAAACTAGGTATCTGTGTTACTGCATTAGAGAAGCTCTTTGAAGGATAAATTTCCAGATGAGTTCTATAGGAGAACTTACTTTATTTATCATGTATTTACAAGTACACTGAAGGAAGAGATGGATATAATTTATCAGTCAGGATAAAATATTGTAGTCTTGAGATTTTAAATAAATTCAACTATACAGAGTGAAATCTGCTTTACTCCAAGTTGATTTGGAAAAGTCCCTTTAGTCAAAGATGGAGATGCTGATGATGTTGGATGTTACATCTCGATAGATCTATGATGGGGATCTTTGAGTATCTACAGCATCTAGGCCATATATCATATTATGCAGTATGTGCATAGGCCAGATTTCAGTTACCCAAGCATCATGCTCTTTTATTGTAAAGAGAATTTTTAGATATTTGAAAGGCCAAACCAAATTAGGCATTTGATATTCTAGGGATTCTCCATTTGAAATAGTTGCTTAATCTGATAGTGACTATGCTTTGGGCAACTCCAAGATGGAATTCTACAATGGAGGTTGTCTGTTTTTGGGAAAAGGTTGATATCATGGCAGTGTAAGGTGAAGCAAAAATGTGGTTGCACTTTTACAACTAAAGCTAAATATGTGGCTTTTGCTAGTGGACAAAGTACTCAGGATTCAAAATCTATTACTGGATTTTGGTACATTTTCATGAAATACTGTCATTATATTGACAATAACAGTACTATCTGCATTATAAAAATCATGTTCAACATTCTAAACAAACATTTAGAGATTTAGGGCTATCATTTTATAAGAGATTTGCAATGCTAAAAAGTTTAATACAAATGGTTAAAATTCATCGTGATTATTATGTTTTGCACAGGTCTCTTCTTTCACAAAAAGGTTTTGATGCTGGAAGGTTTCAGTACTTGGTCTTATTTATTGGAATGTTTTAATCTAATCCTTAATGTGTAAATCTCTTTATGTCTTTGTAAAGTTTTATAAAGGATTAGTACTGTTAGTTGTATCCATTAGTACTGATAAGTATAATTAGTACTGCTAGTTATACTTAAGACTGCTTGTTAAAACTGTTAGTCATAATTAATACTGTCTAGAAGAAATACTTTGGATTGTGTATTCTTGGTTTTGGACTAACACTTGCAGGTAAAGCATATTGAATACCTGATTTTGAATGCTTCACCTCTGAAGTATTGTTTGAGAAGAAGTTAATGCTTTTAGATAATAGTTTTTAACTTTTATTCATGGGTTATGCATAAATATGGATCCTCATGAATTCTCACATGTCTATCTAGTCTTTTCTAGTGTGCTTGTGATGAATAGAGGCATGTTGTTGTATAATTATTGAAGACAAAGTTAATACTGTTAAGATATCTCTTACTACTGACAGGCCAAAGTTAGTACTGGTGGGATGTCATAAGAGCCAAAGTTACAACTGTTGAGCAAATTCTTAACCCTTGATGCATTGTTTGAGGGGAGGCTACTTATGTCAAAATACAAGCATGGATGAAAAGACATGTAATATCAAAAGTGTATTAAAGAAAATCAAAAAAATCTAGGCAAGTCAAAAGAGGTTGGGACACCAAGATACCTCAGTCTAGTGATCCCTCTATAAAGGTTGGTGATGAGGCTGTCTATAAGGAGTTGGGTGACAGAATGGAAAGGGCCACCACTACTACTTCTAGCTTAGAAGTAGAGCACGATAGTGGTAACATCAATAAGACCCAAGCCATGGCAACACTTAATGGATCAAGTCCTTAGGGAATTGGTTTAGGTAGTGGTCCCAGGTGCCAAGATAC
>BQNB010067149.1:5000-27109 GCA_026074375.1 Tanacetum coccineum | reverse complement strand
TGTGTTCTACACGTGACCATTTATTCCGCTGCGTACTCGTGTTAATTTAATTGTTAATTAGATCATAAAACCCAACAACAACTACATAAAAGCCGAGAATACTGGATGTGATACTAGTGATGGTAAAGTCTATTATGGAACTATTCGGAAAGAGCTTTTCCTGGACACAACGCGCGCAACCATTTTTGCCTAGCAAGATGTGCCTGGAGTCCTAAAATTTTTCTTATTCCATGCCATCCAAGTAAATGTGAGCAATAATGAAAAAAACTAAAAAGCATCTCAATATTATGAAGTCTTGTCCAATTAAACTTTTCGTAAATATACTTCTAGTAAACTCCATTTCATAATGTCAATTGGGGTATTGAAAATGAAGGCCTCAATGTCTTAATCATAACAGAAAGAACTAGCTTATAACATGCCTCTTTGATAACCATAATCAATCAATCAATCATATCTAGCTAGTAATTCTACACCCAGTGAATATGTATATTGTGACATCAAATGGAGTCACAAACTTGGCAGTGCATCTTCAGTTCATAGATGTTTCTAAAGAAGACTAGTAGAAGAAAACATGGATTACGCTTGAACAAGTTTGAGCGGATAATATGCAAATATTCTGTTTTTCAGTTGGACCTTTAAAAAATAAGAAGTTAATTAGCTTCTCATATTGTCTTTCAGTTGAAAGAGTAGACGACTCCCAAGTCCCAATATATAATACACAACTTTATATTTTTTATTTATATTTTTTTGTTCTAGTAACAACATGGGCTCAAATAACTTAGTGCCAGAATGCGGAACTTTTTATCACTACAACATTCGATGCGTTCTCCCAGCAACATTTCCCCGACCCTTCTTCGCCAGCGCCATTTCGCTGGGAAATCTAACCTCAAGCGAAATGTCGACTGGTGAAAAGTTGATGGTGTAAGCTCGATGGCATAACGTCCGCCAACGACAATCCTCAGAGTACAAGTGAGGCCCCACGGATTTTTTTGGTCTAAGAGAAATGGTGCAACTGGTGCAAAGATTCACCCAGCGACATGTTGCTATGGACTAAAACGTCTGATTAAAAAACCAGATATTTATGTAGTTAATAATGAAAATTCTTCAGTTAATTGCACATTCCCCTTACGACATGTTCGCTGGGGAAAATTCCCCTTTGAGTATTGAATTTTCACCTTTTCCACCTCGAGAGTTTTGGCCCTTTAGTGGGATTTTTCTCCCCTAGCGACATGTCGCTGGGGAGAATCTGCAATTTTTTTTTATATACAGCGCGTCACAGCAACATTTCCAATTTTTAAAATCTGCCTGCACAGCAGGCAGTTTCCAGATTTTTTCTGAATAAAATCTACCAAAACCTTAGAAAACTCACCACACACTTGTACCAAAACACAAATACAAAGTAAACGGGCATCTCCGCCACCCTGCTATACAAAATACACCCACAACCTTAGTACCAAACCAAAATCTAAAATAAGGAAATACGTCCCAAACAAGCCGAA
The DNA here is from genome assembly GCA_026074375.1 of Tanacetum coccineum. Lineage (NCBI taxonomy): Eukaryota > Viridiplantae > Streptophyta > Magnoliopsida > Asterales > Asteraceae > Tanacetum > Tanacetum coccineum. The sequence goes on along the minus strand of BQNB010067149.1, from coordinate 25,610 downwards.
TATTAGTGCAACATTGAATTTAAGGGCAAACAAGCTTTAAATGTAGCATACTAGGAAACAAGTCAAATAGTCCACAAGATAAACAGATGAAATAATTACCATACTAATGAACATATAAACACACTAACTCGTGCACTCGCCATCCACATCCTTACCACCCCCGTATCATCCACCAGACTCTCGCGCCCACACTATCACCCGCGGACTCCCCCACTCCCCCTGGCTCCACCTAATCATATCCGAGCAAAAGCACAGCCCCGCGAAAAACTGTTGTCGAATCCTCATCAATGCTCATCATGAAATCGCCTCCCGAGCTTTCTTGTCAACGTGCGGTATAGCTCAGCCTAGAGGCGGAACGGTTATCCTAGGCATTACCAAAGACCCACTCCAGCAATGTGCCGACAAGCTTGCCGCCTCGGACCATCGCGTTATTTCTCTGCAGTTGTGTGCGCTCTGCACCGTCGCCTCGAGCCCGTCATCCTATCCTATGTAAGGGACAATAACACAAGATAGTAAATAAATTGAGTCGCGTTGCTACAATTATTAGATCGATTGATTCATTAAAGTATGGTTTTGAAAGAATACTTACATCATCCGGTAGAGCCTCAGGATCTTGGAATACCAACCCGTTAAACGGAGTGCAGAGACATAAACGTGTCTATCTCTGAAGGTTCCTCTTGGTTGCCAGACTGTCGATTTTCTGTACATACACACGCAAAATAAGATCAATCTAATTAAAAAACAAATCTAACACAGAAAAAAATAACAAAGCACCAAAATGTAGATAATCCGATATATATTATGTATTGTAAAATCAATATTAATAATAAATAATTTGACCGATCAAAATGTCCAGAGTGAGAGGATCGCCGTGATACCATTGGCGTGATACCACTTGTCTCTTGGACCGATCAGCCTATTGTTTCGGCTTCGCTGGAGACGTTGGCAGTCTTCCCGAAGTTGATGTATTCTCCCCACTCATCATCCTGTACTCATCGGTGCCCCCCTGATCCGATCCAATCATAACTCCAGTCAAGCGGGTTCTCTGATCCAAAGCTCCCTCATCAAGGTGCCTTGTTGGTTATAGATTTCCCCAAACGAGCCTGAATGTAATCATTCGATCAAGCCATCGCTCGATCTCCATAGCGGCCTCGAGTATAACGTAACTCAATCATAGACAAAACATTGAAAACAGAGTTAGAACATATAATTTATATATTTAATTTAATTGTTTTATCTTATTTATATGATTATAAATAAATAAAACGAATTTAGATAAATATACACATTTTAAATAAATGAATCACGATAAATAAAATAAAACATAAAAGGCTAACTGACCCCAGAATGCCACAGCCTCAGCCTTGTCCCCTCGCAGACCTTCTGCAGAAAGGGTAATACAAAGGTATACTCCTAATCATCTCCCCGGAAGTAGTTTCTCCCCACTAGTGTCGATAGGGCCGGTAGGGACAACCTGTGTTTATACATCAACGGTCTTCGAATCGCCGATCTCGATGGGCTGGCCGTTTATTAGCGCCACCAGCATCCTTTAGATACGTGGTTCCAGGTTCCTTTCCCGGTCTTCCTGCGTTAAGGGCTTTCACGCCCCTAAATTGGGCTTTCCTTTCCTTTTCCTGCAAAAACAACGTGAGTGAAAAAGTCATGAAAAGTTTCTTAAGTCAACTAAGTTCAATATATGTATCTAACTTTATGCTTGTATTAACAATAAATCCAGAAATTCATTACCATCGGTGGTGAATGCAACCCGCGCAACCGAATGATTAGATGTGGACGTGAAGATCCACACCACCACGCGTCCCCGCCATTTGCTCGGTAGCAAAGAATCCATCGGACAATGTACAATTAGCATAACATGTAAGAATATACATGAACAAAATAATACAAGCATGCACAAATCCCAAAGATCAAATAAATTTACACATTTAAACAATCCACAACAATTTCATTCATTATTCAGTTCATTCAAATAGAATAATGTATTTTGCAAGTTTACAAACAACACAAGATGTAATCTTCTTCTCACTAAATAAACTTCTCAACACCGATCATCATCATTGATGAGTACTTCAACATCAGAAATCTTCTAAAATCATGAGAAGGGTCTCATCAGCGCTTCGAAATCATCTCACATAGTAAACCAATTATTACGACATTCATATCCTAAAAATAACAAAACATTAAAAAAGCAGTCCCAAAACAGGACTTTCCGAAATTAAATTCTCTAATAAAATTAATTTCGAGCGGTTTTTACTATAGGATATCAAATTCAGTACAGGGATTTTCTGATTGTAAACTCTAAAATCCTAAAACAACTCATCAAAGGATAAAAAAAAGTTTTTGACAAAGCCCCAACTATAAAACCCGATCCCCGCATACTAGAAAATTATGGTTAAACAAAAATTAATAAGTATTTACAATCCACCAACGACATGCACGCCATGGGATACCTAAAGTATAAAAAAAAAGCACACCTTATTAGAACCTCCTTGCCACCGCCAAAAACTCTCCTGCGAGAAAACACCCCAAAAACCCCGCGCAAGCTTCTGACTTACCTCCCGCCAAACTCCGCCAACTGCCCCCTCAAAACTCCCGCTCCGTCCGCAAAAACCTCCGCACAATGCCACGTCAAACCAAAAAAATCCCCGCTGTCGCAACGTTCTACTCCACAAAGTACCCAAGAATTAAAATCATTTTAGAGGATGAGAGAAAAACAGAGATTAAACTTTTAAAGAAGGAGGGCTCGTGTGTGAGGTGGGTTATGCCGTGTGGTGCGAGTGATGGTGTGTGTGGTGAAGTGGCGATAGTGTTGTGGTGGGAGTTTTTTTTTTTGATGATAAAATCGTCAAGAGATGTTTTTTTTTTGTGTTTAATCCTTTTGAGGTCGTTCTGTGAGAAAAGCAGACCCTGTTATGAGAAGGTTTTTTTCCCCACGACAATCCCCAGCGACATTTCGCGGGGAAAGCGTTACTAACGTGACTTGTCACGCTTAAATGTAATTTTTTATGTAAGAAAATCTTTCCCCCACGACATGCTCGTCAGGGAAACTATTTCATTTTGTCGTTTTTGCGAAAATTGGCGCGTTCGTGAAAAATTATGGAGGCTTAACAAAAAACTTCCCCATTCGATTGAAAAAATTTCCCCAGCGATTTTCGCTGGGGAAAGTGTTTGATCTTATTAAAGAATTATGTTAAATTGTATATCATTTATATAAATAGTAAATACTAAATACATTTTTTTATAATTATGATCTTAATAAATATAACATTTTTTTATTATTGAGTGTTATATAATATGGATATGGTTTCTCGTTCATTCGGATCGAGACATCCGGTTCAGTCGGTTTTGGTTTTCTCGTTTCACCGGTAACAGTTAAGGTTACACATTAAAGGTTCAACGTATAAGGTAGGTTTCACATTAGATGTACAATTACGGAGCTAGCGGGTACATATAGAAATAGGTTCAATGTATGAGTAGAAGGCGTTACACATAAGAGTCAATGTAGAGATAGGGTTACAACATTAAAGGTTTAAATGTATGATTAGGGTTTCCAACATCATCGTGAGTACTCTAATTTAAGTGGATCCTAGTGATCGATGAATTCGACGTGTCGTTGATGATTCGGAACATAAGGTAAGGTTTACACATTAAGGTTCAATGTATGAGATAGGGTTATCACATAGAGGTGGGTTCATTGTTAGAGTTAGGAGTTACACATTAGAGGTTCAATGATGAGTTAGGTTAACACATTAAAGGTTCAATGTATAAGCAAAGGGTACACTATAGAGGTTCAAGTTATGAGTTGTTTGTTATCATTCTGCTTATCGATATGAAACCTCATGAGTTGATTTAGATATGGTACGTATTGTAAGGTTCATACCGTACGAGTTACGTTCAAACAATGTAGTCTCAATGTATAGTTGGGTTCAACATTATAGTTGTTGTTTTATATGTTTATTTTATTTTTTGTCAATGTATGAGGTCTTAGGAGTCACATTATAGGTTTCAATGTATGAGTCAGGGTTCAACATCATCGTGAATATATTAAAGGTGGGATCCTAGTATCAATGTCACTTTCGGTATGATTCATAACATAAGGTAGGTTCACATTAAGGATCAATGTATATCTAGGTTACACATAGAGGTTCCAACTTATAAGGTAGGTTACACAATTAGTGGGTTAAATGTATTGAGCTAGTTACACAATTTAAAGGTTCAATGTATGACTTAGTTATTTGATTGATAGATAGACTAACACGCATAAGTTCCATATTTCAAACCCATCTTATGATATTTAACGGTTATACATTAGATGTCAACGGATTTTCTTTTATAACTATCGATTTCTTCAGAAAGCTATAGGTAGATGTTAAATCTTCCTTCCAGAAGTCCCCAATAATAAACCGCGCGCATATTTGAAGATTATGTAGCCCATCGAAAGAGTAAATGCAGGGGGGTCGACCCACCCAGATTTACGTCATAGTAGTCATGTTTGACAACAAAGAATGCGACCATTAGGGTATAGTCTTACTGAATCATAACAAAGTCCAAAACATGATACACTAGGATCCAACTTCAAATATACTCACGATGATGTTAACCTAACTCATACATGGAACATATATATTCGAACCCTAACTCATTGACATTGAACGCTATAATGTTAAACCCTAACGCATAAGCTTGAACCTACAATGTTGAACCAAACGTCGTACGCGTGAACCTATTATGTTTGATCCCTAGACTCATACATATAAAAAAAGGCCACTAGTCATAAAAAAGGCCACTTTGTGTATTGTTACATGTAAGTATGGAGCTGTTCTAAGGCACAGTTTTTTTTCTGATCACTTATCAGAATTAATACTAACAACAATATGGGCTTCCTCTAAAATATGCCTTATGGTTCAAAAAGTATAATGGCGACTTTGGAGGCTCTCTATATAATACTACAACAATATGTCCTTCACAAATTCAAGGAAAAATGGCGGACTTTTGGCTTTCAAAATTTTCCGCTGAACTTGAGAGACAAGGGTTTAGAAATGGACTGATTTCTATCATTTTCATATCTGATTTTGTTCTCGACCGCGCCCTATAATATGTTCAATGTAGAGGTAGGTTCCATACATTAAAGGTTCAAAATGACTTTTCGTATGATTTCATACTACGCGTAACAGCAAGCCAGGAACGTAGAATAGAGGATGCGCGGCTGACTTTAATGGATGATTCTCCTTTGGATCGTCAACACCTGTTCCAAGAGTCTGTTTCCCTCATCGTCCACACCTCCAAGTTATCTTCGGGGAACTCAACACGTCCAAGTCTCTCTCTGGATTCTTCCAGATCTGCACAGCAATCTCAGAAAGCAGAGAGCCTCAATTAAAAGTTCTTGCGTAAAAGATACAGACACTAGAGCAAAGGATAAGGATACAAAGAGGACAAATTATGCGAGATGGAAAAAGCGAGCATCACGAGAACCACGTGCACTTGAGTCAAGCTGCAAACTTCCACACTGAAATCTACTAATGGAGAATGGGAAAGCCTTAATATGGTAGTAGTTCTTTTCATGTAAGATAATCAAGTCTAAGCATTTGAATTAATGAGTTATGCTTTAATGTTTGAGTGTTTATCGATTTTCTAATTAAATATTTGATGAGGTTTCAAAAAATAATAAACGTTAAAACGATTGTCATTCCGTTAATTATGATTACATATTAGTGGTAGCTAGAGTAAAAATCATTAACTGCTGAAGTACATTTAGTTAATATGTCTGGAATATGAACGAAATTCAGGCCAAAAAAAAACGTTGTTTGCTTAAAAGACCAAAAGATCATCTTCCATGACATGTCCGCTGAGTGGGAAAATAAGCCCAAACCCAAAATCATTTAACTTATAAACGGCGACACCAATTATAAGCCGTGTTACATTTCCCCAGCGACATGTCCTATGGGGGTGGGGAGGAGGGGGGGAAAATTTGTACAATCTCAAATGTTACAACCATTATCGAGTAATTTACGCACTAAGCAATTAACAAGAGTATCCCCAGCGGACAGTGTTCGCTGGAAGATACTGGCGGATGATTTCCCGCTTAATTTTCGCTTGAATTTTTTTTATCAAGATTTCATGCATAAATTTTCCCCAGCGACATATCCGCTGGGAAAAGTTTGAATAACTTTTAGACTAATAAATTCAACGAGAAAAAGTCCACGTCGAAGTATTTTTTGTTCTTATGACTTTCCCCACCGACATAAGTCGCTGGCGGAATAAAACGCGCGATGGACATAAGGCTTTTTGTTGTAGAGGTAGTAGACCTTGGTCTTTCTAGTTGAAAAATAAGCTTGGGCGCCAGCCACTAACATTGATCAAGAATGTTATCATGAGGCAAATCCAAACCGGTTTTTTAAAAAACCGGGCGAAAAAACCGCGTAACCGGATCTTTGTAAAAAACCGTTTTTTTTTCTAACCGGATTCAGGTTAGAATATAACCGAAACCGGTTAGACCCGGTTTCGGGTTTTTAATCAGTAACCGTTTTTTACGTTTTGAAAAACCGGATTTTTAAAAAAACCCGTTAAAACCCGATTTTGTTTATTTTTTTATTTAACTTGTTTTTGTTATAAGTTTTTTTTAATAAACCTTAATAATTTATTTATTTAACAAAAAAACCGTTTTTCAACCGATATAAAAACCGAGATCAACAAGGAGAATCAAAGCTAGCCGATATCAATTTGTTTTAAAAAAAAACACGTTTTTTAACCAGTTTTTTATTATGTTTCTTTAAAAAAAAAATCACAACTCTACAATGCGTTTATACCCGGTTTTTTTTTTCTTTTGATGATATTAGGGCATGGCATAGTACAACATAAATACATTGTAATGCTTTGGGGTTGAAAACAACATAAAAACACTCTACTAAATCTCACTTTTCTCCTCTACTCGTGATATAATATACTCCAATTCTTCAAATCCCCCGCTATAATTGAAAACTCACATTCATAACAAAGCTTCCACTAATGCTCTGTAAGTACTACTAGACATAGGTCGAAAGAATTTACAACCTAATGAAATAGTGGGCGATTAGAACACTCCGAGAAAGGGCAATTTTTGGTTAAATATGATTATGTTATTATGTGATCGAATTGTGGAAAAGGCGCGTTTCCAAATAAAAGTATGAAATTTTATAACCCCGATCTAACACTACACTCCGGACACATAAAGAATACGGTTGTAATAGCCGGTCTAGCCAAAATGAAACTCACAAGGTAATATTGTGAAGATTTAGACAAGTTTTAATATTTGATAATGATGCGGTTCGACTTAGATTTTTACGAATTTGGCATCAACAAGCGCTTCCATTCATACACTTTCGACAACGTCCAAGCTACGAGATCATCACAAAGGTGGCTACAACCACGGTCATCAACATGTAAGTCGTTACTACAACTTAAGAAGTGATGCTTTTAAAATTAATTGAAACGGCAAAAAAAAGAACTTATTGATGGTTTTCGTGATTATAAATATGGTTGTTTCTCGTAACTATCGTGAATAATTTGGATCCGACACCACATCGGTACAGTGCATAATCTATATTTAGCCGTACGTGCTCATTGGTTTTGTATCCCGAATCTTGGTATATAATGAAACGGTACAATTCTGCATTTAAACTATTTGTTATCTCTCATACGGATCTAATTTAAGAACAATTTTACAAACACTTTAATTGAATATAAAACTTGAGATGGATAAAAAGGTTTTTACATTTCGACAGAAAGTGCATCTAATAATACTAAGCTATGGATTTATTAAAAATAGTATCAAAACCCGATGTTGATTTTTAGCTGCGTCTGGTTTTTTCATTCCGTTGTGTTGCTCATGTCTTCATAAATGTATATCCCGTGCAAGCTCATTAAAATATGTAGAAATAGGTTATAAGATAGAAATTTAGGGGTGTATTAGTAACTAATATAATTCAGAGGACGAACGACAAAGCGAATATATCAGCGACTTATTCGTAAAAACAAAGGCGTGTAAGAACCCTAGGACCTGCTTAATAATATTACTAGGTTGAATTCTACTTGCATGATGCGTTTGAAAATATCTTACGCCAACGTGAGACTTAAACGCATTAATGAAACACTTGTTCATAGAAATAAGTCCGTTTCGATAGCGACCAAAGATTGAGATTACTACGATGATTTAACTATTTTTATTTTACAAGTTTTTAAAAGTGCATACAACTATATTATCGGTTGTTTAGTACCCAATGACTAGACTCATTCAAGTTATAAATCAAATTTATGCTACTGACGGAAAAATTTAGACGAAATAAAAACCTCACATAGTCAAATGTTTAGAAGAAGGTTTAAAGTAATAAAAAGAAATTTGTAAAAATATTTTGCTAAGTTACCTTGGTTTTTACTTTTTCTCCGCCGCACTTTAATCTCGCATGCTATAAATGTTGGAAGGCTAGAACTGTTAAGAACAAGAATAATGAACAATTTTAGACATGATCCGTCTTGGGTTAGACGCTGACAACCCAGACATCCCCAACTAATAAACCTCCCAAATTTTATATTTAAAGCCATAACTTTAAAAAAATTAGTTGGAATTTTATGCAACAAATATGGTCAAAAACAAAACCACAATTGTAGATCAAATGTGGCCATCGTCCCGAATGGCAATGACATTAATTATAAGACCTTTATAATAGTTATAGAAGACGCTACAAAGCGTCACGAACATCGCCCCAAACAAGCTGAGTTGGGAACAATATATTTGCTACAAACTTTTAATAAATTTAAGCCCGAAGAGTTTACAAACTTTGACTATATAGCTTGGAGGAAACGTAAAGGAAATCCAATTTCCAATTTCATCCCTATGCTCCGTGACTTATAAACGGTCCAAGGCTTCGACGGTAAAAGCTTTCGAATCGAGGCCTTTCTATTAGCGTAGAATTTATATCATAAAGAAGAGTGTCAAAGACTAACCCCATGAAATCCGTGGAAGTAATTGAGTGTATGTTTGAAAGATTGATTTGGACGAGTAAGGAACCAACATGAAACATCGTTGGTAGGTTCCCCGATATTAGAAGACGTGAAGAAACCCCTAAAATATAGCAAGAAGATAGAAGTTGAATAGGGATAAATCACTCCGAGATTCCCGAATTAGATGAATAGTTTGGTAAGCCTTAGATATTGAACCACGTATATGTAAAAGAAATTTATGGAAGATTATCAGATGGATTGAGATATAACGGGTGATGGCCAATAGCCGAAGCACGACATATTGCACTACTTAGTACACTACTATTATTTTATCGGGTAGATGGTCCAATGACGAAGCCCGAGAAAGATAATTATATTTTATATATTTTTAGTTGTAAAATTGTAATTGTTTAAATAAAAGTTATATTGATATTTTTTAGTATGTTTCGCGTGCACATAAAAAAGTAGTATGATTGTATTTGTTTTAGTATGTTTCGGTGCAGACATTATATCGAGGCCATATTTGCCTGAAAAACCAATTTTTTGTCTGAAAAAATTAAGGCATCTGTTTGGTTTTTTTAAGGCATCTGTTTGGTTTTCTGAGTTTTCTAGGTTTTCTAACAAAATATGGTTTTCCCTAGAACCCATCCCAGACGACTCCCACTATAATACACAACTTTATATTTGCTAGATTATACTTTATATTTTTTGTTCTAGTTATCAACATGGGCTCAATACTAGTGCAGATGCGGAACTTTTATTAGACCTTGGGTTTCTAGTTATAAGATAAGCTTTGGGCTCCAGCCACTTAGACTTTGATCTAGTGGTAAGTGAGTTCCCCACTAATTGAAAAGTTGTGGGTTCAAGCTTCGCCGAAGGCATGTGTAAAATATATATTTGTGAGATAGAAAAATTGCCTATAAAAAAAACCCTTGGGCTCCAACAATGCAATTGCCTCATATAATTTAGAAAACTTGTAACATGAGTATATAATCTCAGTCAAATTAGAGTGTAAATCTCCAGCCGCTACAATTGGTTCGACCTGGCCAGTTTAACCGGTTGAATCGGTTCTGGTCGAAAAATGAGGTCAAACTAAACCAGTTTTTATTTTTCGAAACCCGATTAGACTCGCCGGGTTTAAGGTGACCCGGAGAAACTTCGTTTTCTCTCTCTCTCCCAGCCGAAAGGGGTTTTTTTTTTTTTTTTTTGATTTTTTTCATTTTCCTTTTGCAAATAATGTAAGTTAATTGTAATATTTACGACGTAATTTTTATTTTTACATGTTATATTTGTTAGTAATTGGTTTTAAGGCTCGGTATATGGAATATTCATAATTTATACATACATTTTTTGTTGTATTATTGCAAATATTATTATTATTATTATTTTTGAAAACCGGGTTGACCCGATGGTCGAACCGGTTGAACCGATAACCCGGTGACTCGATCAGGTCGATTAAAGACCCGGTTTTCAAAACATTGGTTAGATTACTAACCGGACTCACTTCTAGAAACCTGATGACTATGACTCTCCATGATTGTAGCTTTGATAGGCTTCCTACTATAACGACTTACATTTTTTTCTGTCACATCAGCTTTCTCTTTTCGACGACTTACATGCGACTTTTTACCACTATAAGGAGACCTTCATTTTTAAAAAAAAATTAACAACAAAATAAAATTTTATTTAATAAAAACATTACATAATAATAAAAAACATACATAATTATTCAAATAACATAAAAACATTACAATAATAATTAAAAACTTAAACTAATAATCTAAGTTATAGGTTTCCTTGATTTCGTCCTTCATCTCCTGCAGCTTCTATTGTTGTATTGCGGGCAAAGAGGGATCGATTACTGAATTATAGAATAAGATGTCTTTGTCCCCTTTTTTTCCAGCTAATTCAAGTGTTCGACGCTGTATTTCATGTTTCGCTCTTTTCAACTCTACTGCTTCCTTACGCGCCGTCTCCTGGATATCCTACTCCTGATTCTTCAACTGTATGTAGGAGTTTTGTTGCTCCTGCATCTTTCCCCATTTTTTGACTTATTGTTTAAGAATTTGTCGGCTACCAAATCAACAAGTGAAGAAGATCCCTTACGAGAGGAGGTGGATGATTGCTTATTGGCCTTTGAACGGTCACGACCCATTGGTCGATGTTCTTGAGTCTCTTCCTCAAACTCATCCGCTTCATTGTTTAAATTAAAACCACCAGATTCTGACCCCGAGGTGGTTTCAGAAGTCTTGGATTTTTTCGCCCCTTTGTATTTTGGTAAAAAGAAGGCATCTCAACTTCTAACCACCCTTGGTGATCTTTCAAAATGTTCCAACACGCCTCCAACGTAAAGTAATGCATGTACATCAATTTGTATACTGCACACGCTTTTTGGTAACATTGAGGTCACACGAACCACTTTCGTGATTGTCTTCAATATTATTGATAATGGCACAAAATCTACCAATTCTAGGGCGAACCCTATTTTTCCATTTGCTAAGGATCGAGTCGTACCCCCTCACTGAACCAGTTTCCTTTGTAAAGTACTTAATAACCGCATCCCCAAACCCCTTAGCCTTCATAGAGTTTCCTTTCTCGCCATTTTTTGACACATCGCACCAAGCTCGGCACAACGTGATCTCTTCCGCCGTTGTCCAGTCTTTTGGCAACTCCTTCTCCTTGGTATCATTCTTCTTCGCCTTTGAAGTACGTTTCGAGGTCTTCTTAGCTTTGACGGCTGACATCTCTTCGACAGGGGAGTCGTCGTCGTTGTCAACTGGAGCCGAACCGTGGTCCGAACTATGAGCTGAACCTTGACCCATAGAATAATATTGGGTCGAGTAATACTCTTTACTATACATTAACTACTCAAAATCCATATCAAGAGTAACACGATTAAGAGAAAATAAGGTTGATTTGCTTGGGAAGATGTCGATGAATCCATAATACGATGATACAATCCAGTTGGTGATTGGTAGATATCATTTTGGTTGTTATATGGAGGATTGAATGGACGATTTTGATAAAACATGTTATTATTTTGTGGTGGTTGTGGTAATTGTGTTTGATATTCAAAACCCGATGATCGAAAGCGCATGGGTGGTGAGACACCGGATAATTGGAAATTCGGATTCAGTGTTAAATGCGGAACGCTTTCTTGAAGTCGAGATTTTGAAGTTTTTGATTTGGGAGTTTTCTTATCCTTGTTAAACATGGTGAGTTTTTGATTTGGGAGAAGTAGTTTGAATTGTGGGTTGAATTGGTGAAAAATGGTGAAATGAGTGAGTATTTATAGCGTAAATTATTTAAATTTTAAAAGTTAAAAAGTTTTTTTTATATATTAAATGATATAGTGAGTCGTTGCCTTTTCCTAAAGCTCGACCATCGGTCATTCGACCGACCCACAAAGACCAAGACCCACAGCGACCGATTCTTTTGCTATAAGGGCGACCAAAAGGGACTTGTGTCGACCTATTCGGTCGACCGAACCATAGTGACCAGTCTTAGTTGTGGAAATATTTGTAGTTACCTTATTTCCATAGGTGACTTTGCTAAACCTAGTATAGAATCTGAACTTAATTGGTGTTATGGAAGAGGAAATGATTGCACTTCATACAAATAAGACTTGGACTACTGTTCCATGTCCAAAGGACCCTAATATGGTTGGTTAGTGTAACACCCTCAAATTTACAACGCAGCAGAATACAACATTGGGGTGCTACTTCATAATATAAGCTCACGAGTCACGGTAAACTACATTCAATTTTTTTTAAAGATCAGAGTTACAAGGTCCCAATAATTTTATAAAACTCATTTCAAAATAATCCACAACATGTTTAAGTTTCTTTAAAAGAAAACATTTTATCATATGTGCAAAGTTCACCAAGTCCACGTCCTTCGATATCCGCATTCCATCCCATCCAAGCTAGCAAGCATATACCTGAGATAAACATGCTAAAAAGTCAACGAAAACGTTGAGTGAATTCATAGAGTTTATAAACAATCATTTTGAACACAAGCATAGCAAAACATTTAGTTCATAGAACAATCACAACGATGCTAGAGCCACGAACCGAACCTTAACCATGTGCCCAACCTGGAGTGATAGTGCTACACACTCCCAATACTAAATACAATATGTCCCCGTATGCCCTCGCAAGGAACACACGCCAGACAGGTCGTTAGGCCAAAATAGATCTATTATTATTGCATCAGCGTTCACCGGTTAGCGGTGATTGACGGTTCATGAAGGAAGGGCCACAACAATACACTCATAGCAACGTTCACATAATAAAATCACCTGTGTTCGATTTTCTAAAACAAGCATGTATCTCCCTCGCGGGTTTTCAAAACATAAAAAGAGTTAAATGCGAGGCTATGAACTCACCTTGCTCGTAAGCAATAATCGGATAATCTAATAACCACACACGCACACGCACACACGCACACACACACACACAACCCAAACACACCACAACACACACACATACATGCACATACCAAAAACAGACACAACTCACACGCACGACAAACACCACAACGCACACATGCCCCGCACACACCCACACATATGCACACGCACACACATACATGCACACACGTACATGCACACACACACGCACACACACACACACACACACACACACACATACGCACACGCGTATATGATAGCCATGTAATAAGTAAGTAACTAATTAAAGATCTTGGGTGACCTTGGCTTCTGATACCAATTGTGGAAACTAAAAGGAGGGTTGGATAGTTTTTACCGTTTTAAAATTAAAACTTATATTGTCAACTTATGTGAACTCAAGAGATATACACAAGTGTATATGATAGCGATGCAATAAGTAAGTAACTAATTTACGAAATATAAGCAAGTAAAGATAAGAAAGGTCAAACCGATGACACAAATGATTATATGTTACGGCTACAAAGCTCCTCTTCGCCCCACTTCACTCCCAAGTCACCCAACTTGAGAGTTAATTTAACTATGTCAACAAGCTCCCGTTAGGCGAAAACTGTACATGTCGCTTACACATTTTCTAGTACTAAGCTAAATACCGAGTTCTACTTCGAGATAGAACAATCTAACACACTATGATAATTTTGTGACCTAAATACTAACCTAATCATACACTTATGATACACCACACACACAACACAAGATATACAAGATGAATGATTATCACAAACGTGATGACACAACTAAACTAATAACACTTGAAGCTTGATGTCTTCTTGAGTGTTCTTCACTAAAGAGTGAAATGAGTTGATCACTTGTAATGGATTATGTAACAAGTATAATGATCAAAGAATATAAAAGATAAAAGATGTATGTGAAAAATATTTTACAAGAGTTGTCTAAAATGAAGACTTAAGGTTGCTATTTATAGGCAAACCTTTGAAATTCAAATGCTGGCCCAAACAGCTGGACGTTGCGACCCACGGATCCACCTACACCTGGATTCGTGCCTTGTTATGGTGGATCCGTCCGAGGAGCTGGGACAACATTTGTCATTTTATGATTAACCCCAAATCTATACAAAATATTGTTTTGTACTTATTAAAACTAGTTTAATAGATTCTTCTAGAACAAAATATTTCTTATCATGAATAAGGAAAGATTTTCTAGATTTGGAAAGATTTGGAAAGATTGTTTCCACTTATGGTTAATCTTATTTTGTCTTACATGATTAATATAACTAGCTTATAAAATTAATCATGTTTTTAACTAAACCATATGATAGAAAGAAAGATTTATTCAAATGAATAATATTTATCTTTATCATTAACTATGTTAAAGATTGTCCATATATTCCTACTAAGTAGTTGTCGTCGTCAATAAACTTACGACTAAATACTTTTTTACGTATACTTTACGTAGAAGACATTATCTTTGTTATCAATCAAAACATAAGATCAAAAAATATAAAAACGTTTTTTGCGTGAATATTTGTATTCATCATATAATAATATTATATATATATATATATATATAAAATATTATATAATAAATATATAGATATTAATATATATATATAAATAATATAATATCAGGTTTCAAAAATCGAGAATCGTTAGCGGGGCGGTCGACCACCTTGTAGCTTGTAACCGGATCAAGGCGGGATAAATCGCGATTAATCCGAATTGCATTTTTGCAAAATTTGAGTATTTTCGGCAAGTTTTGTTTATTTTTGGCTAGTTTTTGATATAATTGGCAAGACTTTTTTCTAAAAAAAACTTGGAATAGAAGCTTACAGTGAGTTTTAGGTATTTTCGGCAAGATTAGAAGGTTTCTGGCAAGTTTGACCACCATTGACCACTCTTGATCGCCGTTGACCACAGTTGACCTATTTGTTTGACCATTGTTTTACATTTAATCGGCAGGTTGTGGCCTTTGTAGCGCGTAAATCGTGGATTAATCGGCCTTGTAGATCCTGTTTTGCAACATTGTATAATATATCATTTATATAGATATCAAAGAATATAAATATATATATATATTTAAATAATAATATAGTATATATATATATATTATATATATATATATAAGTTGGGATAAAATAAAAAAAAGTTTAAAATAAAAAGGGTAGGAATGATTGTGGGGTGAAAAGTGTCCCCTTCCTTTTTTATTTAAAAAATTTGGTCAACCCCTCCAATAATTAAAAAATTCGGTCAGGGGCATAATCGTAAATATTCACGTTTTTTCAAAAACCACTCCGATTTTCAAATGGCATACTCCAAAAAAACGACAAACTTTTATAAAAACAAATGATTCCTCCATAATTCTCCATAATTAAATCCTCTTTACATGATTATAATCTGTGAATTTTCTTCGAGTCTTTTTTGGTTAGTAATTAAATGGATTTTGATTTTCTTGATTTTTTTTCATTTTCGACCCATATTTTGTCCATCATAACAACCGAATCACGAAATATTTAAAACATTAAAGTTGTAGGTTTATGTTTAGGCTTTACACAGCAATTTGAATCACACAAAACCGACATCGTATGAGTGAGATATCACACTTTGAAAATGGTGTTTTAGTCATATTTTATGCACACAAGGTGTTTGATGAAATGCATATGTGAGAATTTTATTGTAAAACTAGATGTAAATGCAATAAATTTTGTACCATAATGAACAATTAAGCATTTTACTCATGTAAGATCAAAAATGTTATCTTTTTTTATAATTATTTTTAACAAAAATGTTCATTTTCTACTACATCACAAATCCTACTACATCACAGTTCAAATCCTACTACATCACAGTTCAAATCCTACTAAACAATGTACTAACTTTTAGTACATTGTTTAGTAGGATTTGAACTGTGATGTAGTAGGATTTGAACTGTGATGTAGTAGGATTTTGAACTGTGATGTAGTAGGATTTGAACTGTGATGTAGTTATGATGCAGTAACTTGTTAACTGTAAATACATTGTGATGCAGTAACTGACAAAATACATTGTGATGCAGTAACTTGTTAACTGTAATGTACTAACTTTTAGTATATTGTGATGTAATAGATTTTTTTAACTGTAATGCAGTAACAAAATACATTGTAATGCAGTAACTTTTTAATTGAGATGTAATAGAATTTTTAAGTGTAATGCACTAACAAAATACATTGTAATGCAGTAACTGACAAAATACATTGTGATGCAGTAACTTTTTAACTGTAATGTACTAACTTTTAGTATATTGTGATGTAATAGATTTTTTTAGCTGTAATGCAGTAACAAAATACATTGTAATGCAGTAACTTTTTAATTGAGATGTAATAGAATTTTTAAGTGTTATGCACTAACAAAATACATTGTAATAATACATTGTGATGCAGTACCTTTTTAACTGTAATGTACTAACTGCTAGTATACTATGATGTAATAGATTTTTTTAACAGAGATATGCTAACTTTTTAACTGTAATGCAGTAACAAAATACATTGTAATGCAGTAACTTTTTAATTGAGATGTAATAGAATTTTTAAGTGTAATGCACTAACAAAATACATTGTAATGCATTAACTGACAAAATACATCGTGATGCAGTAACTTTTTAACTGTAATGTACTAACTTTTAATATACTTTGATGTAATAGATTTTTTTAATTGAGATGTGCTAACTTTTTAACTGTAATGCAGTAACAAAATACATCTTAATGCAGTAACTTTTTAGTGCATAATATAGTGTGACGATTTATAATATAGTGTTAATTTTGTGTTATCATAGAATAAATATGTAGGATCATCATAGGTAACAATTTAGTTCGCCATGGTAAATAACGTATTATTCACTAAATTATTAACCATGATGCACTAAGAAAATAACTGTGATGCACTAAAATATTATACATTGTTTAGTAGGATTTGAACTGTGATGTAGTAGGATTTGAACTGTGATGTAGTAGGATTTGAACTATGATGTAGTATGATTTGAACTGTGATGTAGTAGAATAACATAGTGATGAAGTAGAATATACATTGTTTAGTAGGATTTGAACTGTGATGTAGTAGAATAACATAGTGATAAAGTAGAATATACATTGTTTAGTAGGATTTCAACTGTGATGTAGTAGGATTTGAACTGTGATGTAGTAGAATTTGAACTGTGAGGTAGTAGAATAACATAGTGATGAAGTAGAATATACATTGTTTAGTAGGATTTGAACTGTGATGTAGTAGAATAACATAGTGATGAAGTGGAATATACATTGTTTAGTAGGATTTGAATTGTGATGTAGTAGGATTTGAACTGTGATGTAGTAGAATAACATAGTGATGAAGTAGAATATACAATGTTTAGTAGGATTTGAACTGTGATGTAGTAGAATATGTACATTTTTGTAAAAACATAATAATTAAAAAAGATGAATTTTTGCATCTGAATTTTAAAAAGAAAAACTTACAATTAAGATTTGTAGATTATCTTGAAATGATGGATCTATCTTAATAATGCTTGAAATTGATATTGTGCTGAATGCTCAATCTGGGTGATATGAGAGGTAGTTGTAGGTGTATTATTGGAGGAGAAGGCAAGTTGTCCAACAATTTAAAAAGTAAGGTATCCTATTTGACTCACGGATCTACACTAAATAACGAAGACAGGTATCTCTATATGGTGGATACTCCCATGGTTCGCAATGTTCTCCAAAAAAATAATGAACATATTTGATTTTTGAGCCAAATTGAGATATGGTGTTATGTATTATAGTAAGTGGAGTGTGTTTATACCATTACTATTAGAGTATGTATGTAATTATCGGAGTCGGCGTATAATTTTTAAGTGAAACCGTAGCAACTTGTCGTTAACTTCCCGATGTAATTTGAGCGTAGTCGAACCTACTAAGAGTGTGTTATCTTTTAGCATAAAAAATTTATTTTTTTTTTTTTGACCATTACAAAGTAACACAATCATTTATGAACATTTTATACTTAATAAAACATCGACACACAAGTTTGAGGTTGCAATTCGATATTGTTCTTTTTGTCTTTTTCAATCGATTTCCTAATTTCATGTTATTGACCAACATGCAGACTTGAAAATACTATGTCATGTTATTGATATTTTGTTATTAGTCTGCTTTAATGAGTCTAAGATTTCAGATATAGGTAAAATGCTTTATCTAGTAAAATTCTAATCACGATATGTTCATGATCGAAAGTTTTGTAATTGGAACTAGTTAATGAGAATTATCATCTTTTTGAAAAAGAGTACTTACTTCTAAGAGTACCGTTACGATTATTTTTGGGGATGAAGGAAATATCCCCCCACTATCCATGATAAGTTCCATCATTCCTAATTCTATCTAAAGAATTTAAATACTTTCACGTTTAAATTTTTTAGTAAATATATCGGCTATATATCTTTGGATGCAACTTTCACGCTAGAGATATTTCCTTGTTTGACATTATCGCTTAAAAGTTGTTGACGTATTTTCTATATGTTTTAGATTCTAGGTGTTGATGGTTTTTTACTTAGTCTATAGAGCCCATTATTGTCGCACATAATCAGAAACGTCGATTGAGGCCGTAGCCGTAGATCGTTTGAGAGCTTGTTTCATCCATAGTGCTTGTTGACATGCCTTTCTGGCGGAGACGCATTCGGCTTCGGTCGTGGAGATAGAAAGGGATGTTTGTTTCTTAGTGAACCAAGATGTTAAACAACATCCCATGAACGTAAAACCCCACTAGTGCTTTTGCTATCAACGTAATCGCCTGCGTGGTTGGAGTCGGCATAAACTATGGTTTCTATTCCGGTTCCTTTCGATACCATAATCCTAACTGACAGTTTCCTCTATATACCTAAATAGTAACGCTTAAACGCTTCTAAATAGGAAATCTTAGGATTTCTTGGAAACGAGCATATAAGCAAACACTAAACATAATATCGAGCCTACTTGCAGTTAAATAAAGTAAACTACCAATCATACCTCAATATTTAGAGCTATCTACGGAGTCGGCTTCATCATCCTTAGTGAGCTTGATCTCCATTGACATCGGTGTCTTGGTTGGTTTGGAATCTTCCAACCCAAACTTCATTATCATCTCCTTGATGTACATGGATTGATTGAAAAATATTCCGTCTTCCATTTGTTTGATTTAAAGACCCAAGAAGAAGTTCAACTCCCCCATCATACTCATCTTAAACTCGTCGTGCTTGATTTTTGCAAAATCATCACACAAGTTTTGACTTGTAGAACTAAAAATAATGTCGTCGACATATATTTGAACAATGATAAGATGTGATTTTGATTTCTTAGTAAAAAGTGTATTATCGACCATTCCCATTGAATACTCGTGTTTTATCAAAAATGCCTTTAGTCTATCATACCAAGCTTTGAGAGCTTGCTTAAGACCATACAAGGCCTTTTTAAGTTTATAAACAAGTTTAGGTTATTTGAAAATCAATGAACCACGAGGTTGAGCAACGTCAACCTCTTCGGATTATAAAACCCATTTAGAAGACAAAGCACTTTTTACATCCCTATTTGATATAATTTAAAATCATTTGCACAAGCAAAACAAGAAGTATTATAATCGACGCTAAGCAAGCTGACCGAAAGCATATGTTTCATCATAAAGCAATACATTCATGATTGATTAGATCCTTTTGCTACCAATCTGCCTTATTCTAGATACTCTATCGTTTCATCTAATTTACTTCTAAAGACCTATTTTTGTTTCCTATGGCGATTGACTTATAGTAAAAGGGACTAATTCCTAAACATACATTACTAACAAATTGATTTCGTTTCTTCTTGCATAGCTACAACCCCCCACTTTTATCTTTTATGCTTCATTTACATTTGTAGTTCAATTTGTAGGATAAAAAACAAAAGAAATTACTATGATTTTGGTCTTGAGATCTTAAGGTTTCTTTGATTAAGATTTCTTCTGGACTTGATCTAGTGGATGATTCTTGAACTTAAAATGTTAAATAATTTCGTCAACTTCTTCTATCGACTCATCTTTCTCGTTATTAGTATTTTTATTATGGTATACTTTCTAATGGCTCCTTCTTCACCAAGATAATCATCAACCAATGGGATAATTTGGTAGGCAGTGAGGACTCTCATCGAATGTCACGATGAGTTATCTTCGACTTTCATT
>BQNB010067148.1:0-34303 GCA_026074375.1 Tanacetum coccineum | reverse complement strand
TGAGATTAAGGAAGTCAATGCAAACTGCATCTTGATGGCAAATTTACAGCAAGCATCAACATCGGGTACTCATACTGACAAAGCTCCCGTCTATGACTCAGATGGATCCGCTGAGGTACACCATTATGATAATTGTTATGATAAAGATATATTCAATATGTTCACTCAAGAGGAGCAGTATACTTAGAGACTCGATCCCATTACTAAGCCACATATGATTTAATAAAATAACAATAATGTTATCTCTGTGGAATCTAGTATGGAACACAATGAAGGAACAGTAGAACAACATCCTGCAACTGCTGAGGATACATGTGCTTATTTTGAATCATTATATAATAATTTGGTCACTGAAGTTGAGAAAGTCAACACGGTCAATTGCAAAATGAAAGAAACAAATGCCGATTTGACCATTAAGCTTGCTAGATATAAAAATCAAGAAAAGTGTTTTGAAATTAATCAAGAAAAATATGATAAGCTTGAAAGGTGTTACCAAAAGTCTATTTATCAAGAACAATGTCTTACTAAAAAGATAAATGCACTTCATGTAAGTTCTGCTAAACAAATAACAACTTTGAATGAGGAAATTGCAAATCTAAATACCAGCTTGCAAAGGAAAAGACAACGGTTTCCTTTATTCATAAAGAAAAGAAACCGTTGAAAAGTGATTTCAAAATACGCGATGACGGGATTCTTGAAAAACAAATTCAACTTGAGAAAAAGATAAAGGAATTAGATAACATTTTGGTAAAAACGGGTCAATCGATTCAAACGATGCATATGCTCTCACCAAAGCCAAACTCGTTTTACCACACTGAACAGAAAATGGCTTTTGGTTATCAAAATCCTTTTTATCTCAAGCAAGCTCAGCAGAAACAACAGGTTTGTATCATTGCAAAGTATTATCAGAAAAACATGATCCTCCTGTTGTGTGTGATTCGAAGGATACACTGCAACTTGCTTAAGAGAGTCACCAAAAAATGAAACAATTGAACAAAGAAATAAAACCGGCAAATTATGCCAAAATTAATAACTTTTAGAGTTTTTTTCTCAAAAGGCCAAGTCACGTGAAGAGCTTTATTTTTCAAATACTTCTAAAATTGCCAGTGTTTCTAAATCGGGTTCCAAATCAATTTCAATATCAAATGAAGAGTTTTTGGATGATACTTCTCCAAGTGTTGCACGGAAATTTCTAAATGAGGTAAAAGGCACCATTGTGACTCTTCAACGTGTTGTAAAACAAAAAAATGACATTAGATATACACAATTGGTCGTCTACTGCTCATCAAGAGCTTTATAAAATTGTAAAAGATGAAATTTTCCCCATCGTTAACCAAGTTTATACTAGAGTTCAAAATTTCAAAATACAATTTTTGAAAGAAGCAGCTAAATTTGTTCGAGACTTCAGATCTCTTGCAAAAGATGCTGATGAATCTCTTGCTAAGCACAATGCTTTGGAATATGAAATCGATCGTCTCTTGAAAGCAGTTGTCAGTCAAGATATTATGTCTATTGTGCAAAATAATTCTCTTGTAGATACATCAAATCTCCAAACTGAGCTTGATCGTACGAAAGAAAAACTTGAAACTTGCATTATTAAAAAGGAAAAAGAATACCCTGTTCTTTGGAATAATTGGTATAAAAAATGTGAGGAATGTAAATATGAAAATATTTCGTATGATAAAGCTTACAAAGACATGCAAAACAAACTTGAACGGTTGCAAGCTCAGTTGGGAGATCTCAAGGGTAAAAGTAGTAACACTCAGTGTGCATCGAATACCCTTGATCCTTTGTCTCAGAAACTAGAAGATGAGAACGTGTCATTAGAATTTTAGGTTCAGAATTATGCAAAAGAAAATGAACATCTTAAAACAACATACAAGATCCTTTTTGACTCTATCAAAGTGACACAGGCTCAGACAAAATTAATAACTGATCTTTGCAAGAAAAATTACATGACACCATTTATGAAAATGCTACGTTAAGAGCGCAATTATTTAATAAGGTTTCTAAACAAAAGGACACCACAAAAGTGTAGAATACTAGTAATCTATAACACCAAATAACAATGAAGAAATTCTAGAGAGATAAAGTGGATGGGGGGAAGGTTTTAGTGAGAGAAAGTAACAAATAAAGAAAGATTAGATTGTGTGTGACAAATAAACCAACCAAGACCCTCTCTATTTGTAGAGAGGGTATTTATACATCATGCACTAACTGGCCATGGGCTTAAGTAATGGGCTTTACATGTGTCTTTGGCCCGGTTAGCTTACTAACATTACATTTGATTAATCTACGAGCTATGACTAACTATATTGGAAGTGATCGATACTTTTCGTATTCCTAACAATCTACCCCTAAGAGAGGTCACTCCAATTTACAAAAAATAGAACCTAGCACACTATGCTTTGACTTTATTCTTGAGATCATAGCCTTTAACTTCAATATTTAACTTGTGAATTCATGTAGTGATCTTTGACTTTAAGCTTTGACTTGTATCTTTGACTTGATATGAATGTGATTTAGAACTTCTTTGAGATCATCAATCAAACACAATCTCCTAACATCATCTAGTAAACTCTTACCTTCTTGTAATCTTGTGACTTCTGGACCAACATGCTCATACTGTTCTTGATGTTGAAAGCTTGTGTAACCATCTTTCTTGAGATTCTTTAACTTTAACACTTCGTCACTTATGGAGGACGTACGGTATCAACGTAATACTTCGTCGCTTCAAGAAATACGTACGGTATCAGAGTAGCGGAAGTCTTAAAACATGTACTTGAGCTTTCATGATGTCGTTATATATATTGGTCGAGTATGAGCATGTGGTATTGGCTTCGACTTGTCATTGGGAAACTGCTACCACCTTCAGGAAACCTGCATGAATGGGTTAGTGATAAACAACATATATGGACGAAAGTAGCTTTGTCACTTCGTTGTATACGGTTGTAGCAACTACGGTTCCCCATTACTCAGTATAAATACTGCCTGTGATCAGGTAGAATTCTAAAGAATCTCCTTGACAAGGTTTCGCAGCTGCGCTAACCGTTCTCATTACCGGAGCGTCTCAAAGCAGACAACATGGTAAGAGTGAATCAGTAAGTTACTATCTTCCCGATTAAGCCGTTAATTCGTGTTCAACTTTCCTATGTCCAGATACCCTTGTGAGGCTTCCCATGGACATAAGATTGAAAATTGATTTAGAAAATCAGTCAGTGTGTCAAATTGCAAATGGTTTTTATGACACACCAACAGTTTTATCTTTTTTAAAATTCATCAATTCATAAGCTGGACCGAATCGATATCCAGTATCACAAGCTCGATCCGTATAGGATCTCACATGTCACCTACCAAGAGCTTGTTTGATGTTGGCTCAAGCAGGATTTCCATCTTCACTATGAATACTTAAGTATCACTCGTATGTTCTGGCAAAATAACAAGGATAATGCGTAGGACTCTTAATATATATTTCTTGTTTTTCACATTATGTGAATTAGCAAGCATAATTTTGACAAGTGTCCTAATGAGATTTATGGATGATCTCTTTTGGCTCTAGACTCAATAGTACACTTTGGTTTTAGTGATCGGAGGCTAGAGCAGACTGCCACATTTTTAATACCAACTAACTTGGAGTGAGAAAGTTGATAGAAATGCGTGTAATCTCCGTGAGAATTTAAACATAAATCTTTTGAGAGATTCTGAGTGGCTAGGGACAGTTGTGCATTGCATCACTGGGTCCATGATGTCAGTCTTCAATGTCAGCAATCATCTTTGTGATTCTTGACAGCAGATGTATTGACCCAGTTTATACCTAAGTGTAAGGAGGGCTTCTTTCTTTTCACCCTTTATCTTAACTTTTTATTTTAATTCTTCAACCCCTTCAGCGCTTACCGAGACTTCATAACTAGTACCTTGTTGGGTTTGTTCCAGTACTAGCTCCATCTCGGTCGACACTTTTCCCTTATTCTCACTTTTACTCCTTTTTTCATAGCTAAGGACTACTACACTATATAGTGGAATATCCCTGGGTAGATCCCTCCGGTTCTGGCTGGATCATGGAAATGAATACCTAAACTTAACCACCTTATAACTTCATTACAGTAATTTAACTGGTCGGTCTTTGGTGCTTCCACATTTTAGCAAATCACGTAACTATTTGCTCCCCTTTCATATGTGCATCCATTAATCGAAAGAGTTTAGCACATATATGGGTTAACGTACACTTGAGATCTTAAAAATCACATTATTAGCCATATATTTTAATCATATTTTCTCCCCTTATCAAAAATGTTAAATATTTTAATATTTTGGATATTAATTGATAAAATATATATGCATTCGGGGAAAAGATGTCCACTTATTAACAAGCTGATTATTAGAACATATTAATGCTCCCACTCAAATTATGAGGGAATTATATGGTGTTTGAGTAAGTTAATTTGAAATTTTTTGAATTTACTACTCAAACACTATATTAGCCTATATTTAAGTCTATACTACACATTTATATATTCACAAGATTATGTATGAGACAGGACCTGAAAATATTCAAATTGAAAATGACAGTCATTCTGTCCATGTCAGCAATCTGTAGTCCGTCTCGATAATCTCCATTTAGAAGTTGTCTTAGCTTCCCCCCGAACCAACAATCCTTTCTTGAGTAGATTTAAAGAAGATGTGCAAGCCGCATCAAGCAGTCTTGATGTATAAAGCCCAAATATCCGAAGTACACAACTAATTCGAAACCATAACACCAAAGTTAATTAAGTCTCGGATGTCCGTATTTCTCCTTACACGATAGTGATGATATAAATTGTAACACCAAAGTCAACTAAATCCCAGATGTCACAATAATTCCCTCTTAAGTAGTCAAAATGAAAACACCTAAGTCAACTAAGTCCCAAATGTACTCATTTCTTTTTGCAAAATACTGACTAATCTTAAGGAATCATCATACTTATGTGTACCTCTATTATTAAATATTTCTACTTCTTTTAAGAATAAGCTTAGAGATTGACCGGTCGGATAAAACATTAATTGAATCAGAAAGAACTCTTCTCACCTTTTAAATAATTATTCTCCTAACACTTCCCCCTGGGAACTCAAATGATGCATATTGAATGATGACGAGATGTCTCTTTCCCTATGAGGTTGAAATAGTGCACCCGAAAGAAACAAAGAAGGCCTAAAATCAAAAGAAGCTAACCATGAAGACAAGCTCAAAAGAAGGCCATGGAGTCTATCATGTATACATCTACTCCTTCCCCCTTGCTGGTTTCAACACCTCAAAATCAGCAAAACCTTGTACGCACATGTACTTGAGATTGTGTTCGAAGAATTACTAAGCTTAAAACTATCACGTGAGAATCAACTTCTGTCATAAGCTACCTTTATTGGACTCTATAGCGATGGAACTATATCTTCTATTCCCTCAATAGTACCATACTTTGCAGCCTTGGTTTTTGTAGTAGAAGTTGTATATTTCCTGCTTAAACATCATCCTTTCAGATATTCGAGGTCATTGTCGAGGAACTACTTGATGACCTTGATCTTCAATTAATGGTAGAGGCTTGCTAAGGTCAAATGGATATTCGTGTCCTTCAGGGTTTATCCAGTCAAGTTTATCGGTAACAGCCTTATAACACTCTTCCAAATGATATTCGAGTTCCACTCGGCTTTTGCATGCCCCCTTAAGTAGATTGAAAGTTGGTCTAACAAGATGTTCTTGTGTCAGATTCTCAATCTTTTGATTATGCAAGACATATGCTGAGAAGTCGATGGGAGTGCTCATCAGCTCATCGAAGGTAGTAGGAGGTTTTCTTGCTTTACCAATTTTGCTGATCCAAGTCTGAGAAGGTTTGAAATCAATTTGTTTTCCAGCATTACAATCACGATCAGGAGTTGGAGGCTTTTCTAGTTTCTTGACCAGTCATGCTTAGAAGCTTCCTTGACATTGGGTTGATCATTAGTGTTACCCATGTCATCTCTTTGATCTTGTGGCATCTCGGTGTCAGCAATCTCATACACTGGTTCCTCTGCTTGAGCAGACTTGCTAGATGATTTTGACTAAGACTTGGAGCCTTTGGATGAGCTTGATTTAGATTCTTTTAACTTAGAGCCTTTTGGAGGTTTAGCGTCCTTGCTCGTCTTCCTTTTCTTCAACCCTTGGTCTGATCCAGCTGGAGGGTCTTCATCTTTGTCTTTGTCTTCACGACCTCTTTTTAAAGAATACACTTTACCATAAGAGTCAAAGATATCCTTGTCGAGTTGATAATATTTGATCAGTACATCATAGAGGTCTTTGTGTTGTTCAACAGGTCAAATACGAGTTACTTTTTCAACTTGATCTAGCATGATTCTTTTCAATTTAAACTCAGTGAGAGATGTTGCAGCCTCGTATGTTGATTGCGGTTGAGAATAAGATTTAGCCAAAACAACATTCTTAAGTGATTCATTAATAGTGCTTTGGATCACAGGAGTAGCAAAGTCAGATATCTCCTTAGATAAAATCTGAGGGATGTGACTTTGACTTCATCTTTGATATCTCTTCATAATTTCCAATGATGTCGATGTATTTCTCTTTCTCAGCTTGAGCTTTCTTCTCAAATTCTGCCGTGTATGACTGAAGAGCTGTTTTAGTAGCAAATCCAATTCTTGCACTAAGATGTTCATCCACGATTGTAGGAATTTATGCGAGGATTTATGTAGAATGATCAACTTGTTTGACTTGAGAAAGTTCTTGTTCCAAGGCAGACACTCTTTGGTCGAATTCGAATAAGGATGTAAAATCTAGAAGAGCAAAAATTGAGGAGGTTATTTGTTCTGTTGTTGGTATGGGAGTTGGCGTTGTCATTTGTGGAATAGAAGAGAATGGTTGAATTATCAGAGGAGCAGTCATTGCAGCTACAGTAGAGGTTTCCAGAATAGCTATTACAGGCACAGTGAGAAGAGGAGGTGCAAGAGTGCTTGATTTTTCCTAAAAAACCTTGACATTCATCATAGAAGCGACTTCATTGTCAGCTGGAGGAACATTGTCTAAGTTGAGAAATTTACTAGCAAAGTCAGATGAAACAAAAGAGCTTTGCATAGAACCTTTAGTCTTTTGTGTTGTAGTAAGTGTCACACGTGCATCATCTACAACTTGCTCATATTATCTTTCTTAAGAAACATCCTTATCAGCATCAGTCATCTCTGCATCACCTTTTCCTTTTTTTTCACGCTCTGCATCTAACGAATTCACGTCCAGATCCTTATACAGTTAATCATACTCTTCTTCATATCATTGAATTCTAGCTATATCTTCTTCATGTTCTGTCTTCTTCAATCATCATTCTGATTGAAACCATTTTTTAAAGATTTTAATCGTTATTAAATTGTACCTTTGCATATTCACTAGCTTTTTTGCCTTTATTAACATCACTTTCAACATCATCTTCATCATCATCCTTGTTTACTTCATCACTATCATTATCATTGCTTTCATCATTACTACTATCTCTCCAAGATTCATTTTCACTCTCAAATAGATATTTGGGTACATCTGGAACCCATGGTTTAGCACAAGTTCCTTCATCTGTAATAATTGTCTTGTCTTCGGACTCATCAAGAACCTTTAGTTGTGAACCAACTCCATCACCTGAGCCACTAAAAACAAGAAAAAACCCCCCAAATAAAAAAAAAACAATAAGCAAAAAAAAAAAAAAAAACCCAAAAAACAAAAAAAACCACACCAAAAAAAAAAAAAAAATACAAAAAACAAAAAAAAAATTGCATGAAGCATGTGAGAATTCTTCTGCTTTTCTTGTGAGATTCTTGTACTTAAGCAGCTTCCCCTCCGATAGAGATACTTCCTGGAGGTACATTCAAACCTTTGCCTCTATCAGCCTTAACCGGTGCCTTCTTCTTAGTTGGTTTAGGTTTAGAAGCTGGCTTCTTTTGGAAGGTACATCTTTCTTAGCTTTGGTAGGCTTCTTCTTGGAGGGAGTTTCCTCAAATGAGATGGCTGAATCAAATTTCATTTTAGGTTTCTTTGATTTTGGGGGTTCAGCTCCTGAAGCAATTGCATAATAAGTCTTGTAAGCTACAGAGTCCAGCATGGCTTGATTCGTCATTGATTTAGGGAGAATAGCACCATAAACTTGAGTGTCTTCATGTCTAGAGACAAATCTCATGCTACCAAGTAAGCTGTCATCCCGAACAGTGTGCATGAACGTTCTGTTTCTCATTGTGATAGACTTATCCTTTTTGAGGAAGTGATGAATGATAATCTTCATGAATCTAGGATAGAACTTATTGTCTGTTTCTTAGAGTTCTTTATTATCAATGCCCTTAAGCCAGTCCTCTAGCATTAAAGCAACTAAAATCAAGGTTCTTATTGTAGTACATTCCCCAAAGTATTTGTACTCTTGAGAGGTCGTATTTACAAGGCAGTACCTTTCCACAAAGACATTTGTTAATGATTGACGTAAACGTTCTCCATGGTTGGTGCAGATGAATCAACAATTACATCAGTGATGTACTTGATCTCTCCAGAATGACCAAGTTCACGGATAAAAGATAGAGCTTCCTCTTCAGTTGGGGGTTCATCAAATTTCTTACCCAGATTCCTAGGACATATGACGAGAATTTCTCTGAACTCTTCAAAATTCATAGAGAAACTTTTGTTGTCGATCTTGAATCGATATGATGCTTTGTGTTTGTTGACGGTAGCCCAGAATTGATGCATGTAGATGACTGGAACTTCAGTGATAAGGAATGCATGATAGCATGTTGTAAGAGCAAGGGCATCCAATACTACTTGATAAGTAGGTTCCTTTGGTTTCATTCCAGGATTGATCCTCATGTTACACTTGTCATTACTCATGGGTTCTCTAGAGCAACTTAATGCATTTTCAGCTGCGCTTTGTTGATCTTGTAGTCATGGTTCTGATAGAATTTTCCAATTCAGTTTTTATACACAACCAAGTTTATATATGACTCTATATTGCAAGCAGTTTAACTTGTTTAGGCAGTCATGTATAGAGTGCAAATTATATAACGGCTAGGCGAGTTCATGCGAGAATGTTATGTGCTAGTATATCATAGAGATTCTCATTTTGTGTGACCATAATGGCATAGTCACCTCTCTTGTTGGTATACTGACCGCCTCACTCAGAGGAGCCAACCCCAATAGCAGACCCACTAGAGACGCACGAGTCGCTCTGCGTCTTAATTCACGCATCACCCGCTAATCCGCATTAGAATTAATCCCTAGTCCTCTGTTAAGTAAAGTAACCTACTAATTGCCTCCTTAAATAAAGAACTAATTATACTCTAAAGCGAAAACTAATTTGTCTGTAAAGCAGGAAGGAAGAATAAAAACTAATTCGGCCTCCTAAAGTAGTAAAACTAATTCGCCTCCTAAGCAGTGAATTAATTCGTTCCATAATGAGGTTGGTCTAATTGCCTCCTAAAAAAGGTTGGCTAATTCGCTCCTTAAAGGGGGTGGACTTTTTTTTTTTTTTTTTTAATGCGCCTCCTAAAGGGGTAGAGTACTATACTCCCCCTAAAGAGGTGGATTGTTAATTTGGCTCCTGAAGGGGTAGATTAATTCGCCTCCTGATAGAGGTGGATTAATTGCTTCTGAAGGAGGATTAATTCGCCTCCTACTACATTTGCTTAATTCGCCTCTGATCTAAAATCACAAAACTTTATCACTTTTAATTCATCAAATTCTTTAATACAATGATCTTTAAAGATCCTTTTACAACACGAGATCAAATAACGCATGAATTAACCAAAGAAATTGCCACAAAATTCAATATGAACAAGTAATGACACGAATTGCACAATCATGTATTATTTATGTTTAAACAAGGGTTATAACATCTCAAATGCATACAAGAAAGTAGTCTAACACATACTAACAACAAACCCATCAACATTTTCTATCTCTACCTATTTTCCTATATTTTCGTATACAAGAATCATCAAGAACCTAATCTATGTTTATCCCCATCAAAAACTGTTATAAACGATGTAATCTATATCAATAAGGATTTTTTTCTATAAACCCTCAATCAATTTCAACTTTAAACCACTTTTGAATTCTATGAACCCTAAATCAAGTTTTATGGTTTTCGAGCTCAAATGGGCAAAATTGATTGAATCCTTTTGGTTATGAACACATTAGGATGTTTCGAACGTAGTCTTAATTTACCTTAATGTTTGAAGATGAAGAAATATGAGGTTTTGAAGAATTTCGAGTAAGCAACAATGGAAGAAAAAAAACAAGTTAAGTGTGTTTGTGTGTGTATTAGAAACAGGACAAGGGGGCATTTGTGTCAAACTTTCAAGTTTGACACAAATGCCCCCTAAACTACTAGAACTTATGCATTTTTCTTAATTAAGTTTTCTAAGGCAAATCAAAGTTTAACAATTAGCACATTAAGTCCTTGAAGTTTTAACTATCATTCCTAGCAACTTATTTTTGCTATTTGCTCCTTACAAGGAAAAGACACATAACAGTTAAGGCTCACATAAGTTAAACTTAATTAACTCCCCTTTAATTGTAAACCCGTTATTGTTTAAAACCGTTTCCATTTATCACAAACTGATTTTATAAAGAAGATATTTGACATTTTATCCCCCTCAAACAATGACCCGTTTTCTATTTAAAGAGCTGTAGTCGTTGTTTGAGTGGTCAAATGTATTTTAAAATGATTTTTCTTATATTAATGTTTTATTTCTAAAAACAACACCTTAGAAAATAAATTTTCTCCTATTTTATCACATAAGCGAACTGACATGTACACTTATCAAATACAGAAAGCGCGGGTTGTGCTGCAAAGTAAGCACAAGCCTTTTACATTGTCATATAGTAGACCATGCCCGAGAATAAATTCCCATTGAAAGGTCAAGTTTTCTTTTTGAAATACTTTCCTTTAAGACGATGACCGGTTTGCTATCGGAAATAATAGCAAGCCATTTTGGCATGTTTTAAAAGCTTTTGAACTTCATCTCGAACTTCATTTACAGCCTCGTATCATTATTAAATGACATTTCTAAGGCCGTAAATGTTATCGATTTTCAGAAGACATGCCAGAGATACATAATTTTATATTTTTCTGATTTTTAAATTTTTTATTTTCTTTTTGAAAAATTTATATAAAAGAAAAATATTTTTGTGTTTTTATGTTTTCTTATGTACATATGATACATGATATACCGCGAGTAACCACCTATACTCGTCCTCTTCCTCTGTCAGACGTTTTAGCATTTCCGGAGACATGCTTCTCATTCCGAGCTTTTCGATCAAGAAATTGAATCTTTCTCTTGGCAAGGGTTTGGTAAAGATGTCAGCCAGTTGATATTCTGTTTGAACCAAGTAGAGTTCCACTATTCGATTTTCCACCTGCTCCTTTATAAAATGGCATCGTACATCGATGTGCTTGCTCTTTGAGTGTTTTTGAGTTGTTACCGCATAGAGCAATCACTTTTATTGTTGCGGTGCAGAGAATCTTTATTGAATTGGAAACCTAATCTGTTGCTGTGAATGCATCCATGGATTTGAGCACAACACCCAGATAAGGCAATATATTCCGCCTCTGTACTCGAGATCGCAGTGCTCTTTTTCTTCTTGGATGACTAGCTAACAAGTTTATCACCTTAAAGATCTTGAGCACTTCTTGATGTACTACGTCTAGTGTCCTAACACCCCACGTGATCTGCATCTGCATAAGCTGTTAGAGACATACTGGTTTCCTTAGAGTACTAAGGAACCAGGTTAATGGTTCCCTTTAGGTAATCAAAAAGAGCATTTTAACAGCATTAGTGATTTTGGATAGCTTTGCCTGATACTGGGCGCATAAGCAGACTGCATAAATAAGGTCGGGTCTACTGGATGTCAGATACATGAGGGATCCAATCCTGCCATGAAAAAGTGTAGCATCAACTGGTGTCCCCTGTAGATCTTCATCTAGTTTATTCTTTTCCACCATAGGTGTGTCTACAGAATCACTAGTTAGCAAACCATATTTTTTAATAATTTCAAAAGCATATTTTGATTGGTTTAGGAAGATGCCTCTGGGACTTTGAGAAATTTGTAATCCTAAAAAAATGACATCTGCCCCCATCATCGATATCTTGAACTAAATGGTCATCAAATTAGCAAACTCATTACACAAAGCAGTATTAGTGGATGCAAATATTATATCGTCAACATAAATTTATACCAGTTATAAGTCGTTTCATGCTTTCCGTGTAAAGAGTGTTGGATCCACTGCACCTTTGTAGAAATGTTATGAAATGAGGAAACTTGACAGCATGTCGTACCATGCACGTGGTGCTTGTTTGAGACCGTAGAGAGCCTTTTTTAGCTTGTACACATGCGATGGGCTGTCTTGATCAACAAATCCTTCTGGTTAAGAAACGTAGACCTCTTCTTTGAGCTCGCCATTTAAGAAATCCGTTTTAACATCCATTTGGAAGATCGTCATATTCTTGTTGGTTGCATTGGCTATGAATATACGAATGGCCTCTATTCTTGCAACCGGTGTAAATAATTCCTCAAAATCGATACCCTCCTCTTGTCTGAATCCCTGAGCAACTAATCTTGCCTTGTTATTTAGTACCCTGCCAAATTCGTCTATCTTGATCTTGTAAATCCATTTTAGTTTGATCAACATGACTTTGTCTAGACACGACACCAATTCCTAAACTTGTCGTCTTTCAAATTGATAACATCAAATAGTTAATACAATTTAATATCAAATTCCTTATAAAAATGCTTACAAATATGCTATTAATGTATGAAAACGTTACTTAATTATCTATTATTAGTTTTTAGGGACCAAGTGAGCATTTTAGCAAAAGACAAGGGATTTGGACAAGAAATGCATTAAAGTGAAGAGTCCAAGGCAATTTACGGCGTAACACCCCCGAGGGATTACGTCTTAACGTACTCTAACGAAGAAATGAGTCATCACACCCTTTACGGCGTAAAGTGTCTCCAAGATTACGCCACAACATTCAAAATTACAAGAGATGATGTATCTGACTCAGCGTTACGGCGTAACATGGGCGACAAGGTTACGCCGTAACATACTTTTATACCTAGAAGATTGGATGCTTACGTAGCAAGGTTACGGCGTAACATCCCATAAGGATTACACTGTAAACCTTTCAAAGCCTATAAATAGAGCCCTCCTCTGGCTCATTCAGCATCACTTACCACCACCACTTCACATATAGTTCTAAGGGGTGAACCAAACCCCTAAGGTTCAAAGCATTTCATTTGAAGGTCCAAGGGAGAAGCCACTAGTATACTTATTGTACTTAATCATTCATTTCACTCTCTGTAAGAATTAAGATGATTTAATCCATGTCTTTATTCATTAATTCTTGCATTGTTGTTACTATGAGCGGCTAAGCACTCCTAGTGCTGGCCTAACCATGTAGTTTCTGTTATTATGATTATGATTTCCTATTCAATTATGGTTATGTTAGATATCCTTATAGACTTTCATTGATCCTCATGTTTTGGTAGTATAAAGGGTGGCTTAGATCGTATTAATCCTGATATTAGACTTACCATGTTGAACCTGGGATTAGTGGGGTACTAGGGTAGCTTGACATCTATCCCTAGTGTAGGAATTAAACAGATTACCGCCTTTGTCACATTAAATACTTATAAAGCATGGGAACTCTTTCAGAGGGGGTTAATAATCGATTTAGATTATAGATTGGTCTTAAGGGTTGTTGGGGTTTAACCACTACAAGCTTGGATGCCATGCTCGTGTGATCGTAGGGGAATGTGGGATCGCAGAGTAAGCATAGGACAGACCTTAAATGAAAATTCAGGTATGTTGACTTTAGAACCACTAATGGAACTTATAATTGAACATTGCACATGAAAATGTAATCATAGCATTGGTAATGAAATGGTTAGGTTAACACACCTTTCTCCCTGAATTCTTCTATCTATTTACTTTATTGTATTTACTTTTCCGTAATTCTTAAAATCAACTTAAAACCATTTTCAAATCGTGACAATAATCAAATTAAACTATTTAATCTTAGCTCTTGGGATGACCTTGGGTTTACCAAACTATTGCACTGCATACGACCGGGTTCTCTGCCTGTTAGTGCGTGTATCGGTAATTGAGTTTTAGAAATTTAAAACTTGGTAAAAATATATTTAAAGTAAAATACGCATCAAGTTTTTGGCGCCGTTACCGGGGAACTAAAATTAGTTTTAATTTGATTTAATAAATATTCATAATGGCTGAGAAAGAAATCGATAACCTCACTATGGAGCAGTATCTAGCATTGTTTTGAGGAAACTAGGCACCTGGCGTGGTTAAACCGGAAATTAGAGACAATGTGAATTTCAAAATAAAGAGTCAATTCATGCGGGAATTGAGGGAGGATACCTTTTCCGGAAACAAGAACGACGATGCCCATGAGCATGTGGAATGAGTTTTAGACATCGTCAGCTTATTCAACATACCCGGTGTATCACACGATGTTGTCATGCTACGCGTCTTCCCTATTACTTTGACTGGAGCCGCTAAGAGATGGGTGGACAGACTTCCCCCTGAAACCGTCGATTCTTAAGATCTCCTTAAAAAGGCCTTTATCCTAAGGTACTGTCCACCATCAAGAACTGCCATGCAGCTTGAGGAAATCCGCAACTTCAAGAAAGAAGGAGACGAGACCTTATACCAAGCTTGGGAATGGTATAATGACCTTCTATATAAATGCCCCACTCATGACATCAATAACCATCAGAAGGTAAACATCTTCTATAACGGTTTAGGGGCCATGAACCGCTAATTGCAATACTACCGATTAGATAGAATACCTCACAGACACCAGAGAAGTTTATAACCGAATAACACCAACCGTACTTTGGTACAAGGACAACTGCCATATAGATTGAACCGAAACAACTCCAAGTAGTGTTATACCGAACAACCTAGCCAAGTAGTTATTGATACCGAGAACAACTCCAAGTAGTTATTGTACCGAACAACTCCATACCGAACACTCAAGTTTCAAAATTATTACGGATTATATCCTAGACTTGTAAACATCCCGTGAAACAATAACATGTTTTTCCCGGTTTTGATCAAGAAATGTAAAATCCCGAATAGTTTTAAGAATTTTCACAGACTACAAATAAGACAACTTAATTAAACCACAATTTCGTATTCAACCACCGATCGATCATGTCAGTACTCTTTTTTGATATCCCCCCACAAACTTTATTTAATGCCACTCTTGCTGTTAAGTCCCTTCTCTCGGGTGTGATAATAAACCACCAATTGCTGAAAAACAGCTTAGTATGACACGTGGAATACGCAGAATGAGAACTATAATATGAATGAATAGACCACATGGTAGAATGATTCTTGCTATGTAGAAAAAGGTCCCCTTTGTTTGCCAACAAATTACAGTGGAAAGGTGTAAACCAGACCAAAGGAATATATAACTGAATTAACTCTCGCAGAAACCATTCAAGTTGATTGTGACATCAAAGCAATAAACATCATTCTACAAGGCCTTCAACTGAAATTTATGCTCTTGTTTAGTCAAAAGCGAGTAGCTCAAGGAATATTTGGAGAAAAAACGCTACATGCAAGGAACGCCGTTAACCGGACGCAAGAACGGAGTGTAAGCTTACGATGAAATTGATAAGTTTACAAACAAAGAAAGGAAGTCTTTTCACGAGTACTACTTGATATACAACTCTGCTACTCAATGATATGGAAGATTTACAAGATGCCACTGGAGCAATTTTAAGTCAATACCAAGTTTTTGAATACTCTTCCGGCTGAATGGAGCAAATTCGTTACTGATGTTAAGTTGGTCAAAGACTTGCATACTAGTAATGTTGATCAGATTCATGCTCACTTGGAACAACATGAAAGGCATGTGCAGAATGAAGTTACGAATTGATGCATGAACGCAACTTACGATTCCTCTTGCTTTAGTTGCATCTCACCAAATGACACAGTCTCCTTATTAATCTCATCAGCACTCTTACCAGAACTCTCAACATCAACAATTTGTTCAACTTATCAATCTTGCATACTAGTAATGTTGATCAGATTCATGCTCATTTGGAACAACATGAAAGGCATGCAAATGAAGTTCAATTGATGCATGAACGCAACTCCGATCCTCTTGCTTTAGTTATATCTCTATGGCTGACCACTCCCAAAAGTGGCATGATGGGTCATCCAGCAGAAATATAGAAATTAGTAGTAATTCTGAAGGGAACGCTGCTATTGTAAACAAACTAGAAAATCTCGGTCGAGACATGAAGAAACTAAAAGAGAATGTTCACGCTATTCAAGTAGGATGCTAAACCTGCGAAGGAGCTTACCTTGATAAAGATCGTCCTCTTAACGAGGAAGTTAAGGGAATGGAAGAAGTTAAATATGGAGAATTCAGTCGACCTTTCCCAAACAACAAATATGACGGTAGATTTAATAAAGGAGGATATGACCAGCCCTTATCAGGAGAAAAGAGACCCAGCCTAACAGAAATAATCAGTAAAAACATGGAGGAAGCATCAAAGATACAAGCCGAGCAAGACAAATGGTTAAAGAAATTTTACAAAAGTACAAAAGCCAACCGAGAAACTCATGAAAAAATTATCCAAGGTCTTGAGGGAAAGGTAAAAAATTAGCTAATGAAGTTGAAGGGCAATCTAACAACAAAAAGTTTGAAGATTTCAAGACAATCTATTCTTAAAACGGATTGCCATTATACACCCCTTTCTATTATTCCCCTGAGGAAATTGAATACTTTTCTGCTAACTCAGGATTTTTTAATAACGAGGAACAAGAAACCGACAATTCAGGAATGGCAGAAGCTGTAGCAGCACTTGAGGCCACACTAAAGAAGAAAAGAGAAGAACCTAAAAAGGTGAAGCAGAATGTAAACTATTATGTTGATCCTTATGAACCCCTAATACCGTTCCCTAAACGATTAGAGCATCACGCAGAGGAAACATTGGTGCACCAAACTATAAAGAGCTTAAAGAAAATCAAAATAAATCGTCCTTTGTTAAAAGAAATTAGGCAAACCGATAATTACGCAAAGCAAATGAAGTACTTGGTAGAAAACAAACCTAGGACTAAAGAAGATAATGAAATAAAAATGAATCCCAAGTGCTTCGCTCTTCTTCAAAATCATCTGCCCCCTAAGGAACAAGATCCTGGAAGTTTCATTCTCCCTTGTTCCATTGGGAAGTTAGATTTCAAAAATGCCTTAGCAGATTCATGAGCTAGCATCAGCATCATGCCCTTTTCTATGTATAAACGTTTAGGCATAGGAAAACTCGAACCAATTAGTATGTTAATCGAGATGGTTGATAACACCAAATGCGCGCCTAAGGGAATAGTAGAAAATCTTCTGATAAAAATTGACAAATTCATCTTCCTTGTTGATTTTGTTATCCTTGATATGGTTGAGGACATTATGATGCCCATCATTCATGGAATACCCTTGCTAGCCATCGCACACGCCCAAGTTGATATATTCAGGAAAGCCATTTATCTAAAAGTTGGAAGTGAAAAAGTGATATTCAAAATGAGAAGTAGTTTTACTACAACAAATTTTGAATTTGTTCATTTGATAAAAAGCGAAACATTCGTAGAGGATGAGATGCCCATCATTCTTGGAAGACCCTTGCTAGCCACCGTACACGCCCAAGTTCATATATTCAAAAAAACCATTTCTCTAGAAGTTGGAAGTGAAAAAGTGATATTCAAAATGAGAAGTAGTTTTACTACAACAAATTTTGAATCTGTTCGTTTGATAAAAATCAAAACATTCGTAGAGGATGACAACCTTAAGGAAATTGATTACGATTTATTCATATACGATTCTGAATCCTGTGAGTTTAACCGGTTACTTTGTATCGATCTAGACATTTTCTCTTATGAAATAGACGTACAAGAATCACACGAAGAAATAGTATACAAGATAACTAATGTGGAAAATGAAAAATACTTGGCACCTTAAGAAGAAGGGGAACATTGGTGTAGGGCAATTTTGCAAGAAAAGGATAATGAGAGTCAATATTGGGCATCTTGTAATCCAAGTAGCAACATATGTGATGGAGGAGATTTACCAATTAACATAGAAAAACATTATTGGGAAAGCAATAATGATAGTAAACGAGAAGAGTTAGAATGGGAAAACTTAAGCTTAAATGATTTGATAAGAATAAGATATGGGAAAGTATGCAAGATGACCGAGGAGAGAATTCTCAAAGATTACTGGAGAGAAAGATTCAGAGATGAAGAAGATGATTTAGAAGAATACTTGGAAGACCCAAAGGAATGCAGAGAAGATAAAGCAAACATAATATTGGGGGTTATTCATGACAAATTAAACAATGATTGGTTTAATAATACAAGTGAAGATGAAGACGATTTGGAAGGGATACTAGATTATTTGAAACCAAGATCATATGACGGATTCATCAACTTGGATAATGAAGCTTATAACAAGAAAAGGTGCAGATTATTGGGAATGACCTACGAGGAACCAACCCCGATTCTAATCGAGAAAACTAAAGTCACTCGATACACCGTTGGTCTAGGAGAGACCTACGCAAAGGTTAAGGTATTAGGAGTTGAGAAGATACCAAGAACTAGGGATAATGTTGCTGCAATGAGGGCCAGATTAATGAAAAAAATGTCCCAATAAGGAAACAACCAAGCAAAGATGTAGAGCGTTTTGAGTCTAACTTAAAGACTCGGTAATAAACAAAAGTGTTTTTCGAGAGACAACCTGTCTTTTATTTTCTGCATATTAGTTGGTTTTTGTTAGTTTCTAACTTTATTTTGCAGGTTCTCTGTATAAGAAAATGGAATACGAATTCGCCTTAATTCGTATTCATGTGGTAGTAAGGTTCTGTCTAGGCGTAACCACTTTGGTTACGCTGTAACAGATATTATTACGGCGTAAAGTTCTGAACTTGTTACGCTGTAACTTTCTTAGTTCAAATATAAAAAAATTAAATCCACATGTTTACGGCGTAACCAATACCATGGTTATGCCGCAAACCTTTTCAAAAACCGTGTATAAGTAAATGAACTTTGTGGGTGTGTTCCCTGTAAACCCTCACGAGACTTCACTCGTCCACTTGGGACACCAAGTGGTTTAAAAGGCTTGTTGCATATGCTAAATGCAACCGTGATTCCTACGAAAGTGAGTTAGATTGTAGTGTATATTTATCCATGAACGTTTAATGCTCTTTGTTGTCTAGTGATTTTAGGGGAAACGAGGTTGTTCTATAGACACTTTGCAAGAAGTCAACTCTTGCAATTATCACTCGGAGAAGAGAGCAACACTCAGGGGAGTCTTTTGCTATAATTCTACTCTTATTTCATTATTTCATTTCCTTAATTGTACAATAGGGACATT
This sequence comes from Tanacetum coccineum, assembly GCA_026074375.1. NCBI lineage: Eukaryota > Viridiplantae > Streptophyta > Magnoliopsida > Asterales > Asteraceae > Tanacetum > Tanacetum coccineum. Next base: position 14,875 of record BQNB010067148.1, on the reverse strand, counting down.
GTACAAACCAAGTGGGGGGATGGGAGTAGAATTACCACTTGACCTATATTTGCCTTCGATTTCCTAGTTTTCTTTGAAAAATGGTGCCAATTTTAAAATTTTGACATGTTTTTCTTACTAAACTAGAATAAATCTTTGCCGAGCACATTATTATCCTATAATTAATTTGGTGAGATTAAGCCTAATATTCCGTTTTCATCTATTATACATAAAATCCACCAAATACATGAGAGTGCCGGTAGTATTGTAGACTTTAGAACTTGGCATGTACATCTTGTTAAGACCTAATTGGTTAGTTGGAATAGACTGTTCAAAAAGGCAACATTTTAGGAAATCACCCAAAAAGCCTATATGTGTGTGTGTTTATCGGCTTGTCACACTGACTTGTCGACCTCCCCGTGTAAAACCCTAGTTGCGCTCACTACCAGTGCAAGATACCCCTAGATCACCTTGTCAAGCCAATCCTGTTTAAACCCTATATGTTTCGTTACACCATTTCGCCTTAGCCTACCCTGTAGTCTTTATTTTCTTTGTGTTGAAATCTCTGGCTATTTAAGTCCATGGTTCGGGGGAATGGGAACGAGAATTTTATGCATTCGTGGAAGACTAATCAGTTATGATCTATAAAGACCCCCCATAAAGACCCTCTGTATCATCACTTTTATGGAAAACGTTGAGAGGGGTGAATACATTTTTGATTAAAATCTTAAAACTTTTGCATCAAATACCCGATTTATCATGACTTAATATGAGAAGTGCCAATTAACGTTTGGGATATTAAGACAATATAAAGCATGTAGTAACAACACAAGCACAAGCATCAATCTACATCATAAGCATAATTAAAATGTAAAGAAGTAACGATATGTAAAGAGAAAGAAAACCGAACACGATGATTTATAGTGGTTCGGTCATGGAGCTCCTCTTCACCCTACTCCACTCCCCGAGTACCCAACTCGAGAGTTACTTCACTAGATCAACATGCTCCCTTTTGCGACGGAGAAAATCTTACACAACGTCGCTTACACATTATCCGGTACTAAACTAGATACCGAGTCCTAACACCAGGAGAACCAACCCTACGTCACTTACCCTTTTATCTGGTACAAAGCTAAATACCGAGTTCTTACACACCGGGTAGAACCAACCCAAACCCGCTATGTTTTATGGCCCAACATAAAAAACCTTGTGTTTTATGGCACAAACACATAAACCATTTAATCTAATTGGTAATACAAGATAATGATGTTATTATAATGATGATCCAAGACAATGTGTCTAAAGGATGTGAATGCCTAATCAAAAGAACTTCCATTGATGGGAACCCTTGAAAATGGAGAGGATGATTGATGCGAATCTCATAAATCTTGTAGATCTTTCATAAGTATGTGCTTTAGCTGAATGATGGAAAAGACAAGTACTCTTGCTTGGTAGATGTAGTTGGCAAGATCTCGATGCTTGATTTGGTGGATCATTTCGGGTGTATGCTTACAACAAAGATGAGAGTTAGAAGCATTATGATCATGGTGATTTATGGATGCATCTGGAAACTAGAGAGAAAGTATGTGTGAAAGGGATGAGGAAATGGTGAGATTTGGCTTGCTATTTATAGGCAAAATTCTGACACTATAGCCCGGTTTCTCCGGTTCCATTGTAGAATGGAACCGGCCAGTGTTCCTAAAGGGAACCGGCCTACAGTAACCTAATCTGGATTTTGGGATAAAAAATATTATAAAATCTTATGCAATCTTCAAAGATTATGGCTAGATTTAGAAATATATGATTTGACAATACATAAAGGTCAACTATATGTATGATGTCATGCATGATCTAAAATCTATTTTGTATTTTATTTTTACTTAAATAAACTTGTGTATGCAAAATAAAAAGTGTAGTTGAGGCTTGCCAAAATAGAGTTTACTTGTTTAAATAAAGTACTTGTAGATGCAAAATGTGAAATAAGGTTTGATCATAATGCAACATAACAAACATGTACGAACCTGTGTTGTAACATACGAAGACTCGAGACGTCAAGATGTGATGATGTATGTTGAGACAATATATGATAACGAGCAACTTGTACATTTAATGTTATATATTACAAGTTATATATTTTGTCATTATCATAACAAAAGAGAATGTGTAGATTAAATATCGTAATATTTGCACTAACAATCTCCCCCTTTTGACGATGACAAAATATGTAAACGTAATATATAGTAAATGTAAAAGTCAATTGTATCCCCGTAATACCTTTTACATTACCTTCTCTGTTTACACTCTTCTCCCCCTTTTGTCGAAACAAAAAGGGTATGTCCCTAGAGTTTAGCTTCAATTCTCCCAGAAAAGGTGAGCTTGCATCATCCCTAGTGAAGTTAAAATGTCTACTCAAATGCTTTATATTGGTGCATCCCCTAGGTAATTGTCCTTGGTTTATTGCGGGTCAATGGATCATATTTGAAAGCTAAGCCTACAAAAATGTTAGTTCCGTGCAACATGTAAGAATATATAACTATATAATGAAGAAAATTACATCTTCCTTTTGGTCGAAATGCAAATGATTGGTGAAGAGTAAAAGTGATGTTGAATGCGTGCAAGCTCCCCCTTGACGAATGCTCCCCCCTAGATCGAGTGCGCATATATAACAACATGTATAGACGACTCAATATGATTTCTTGACGAATGCTCCCCCTTGCTCGAGGGCTCAAAATAAACCTACAAAAAGGAAAATAAATGATGCAAACTTCATCCATGGATGAGTAAGCCATATACCATGCGGTGTATATGCTTGAACCTACAAAAGAAAATTTAATGTAATTTCGTCTTTTGAGGGAGTCATATAAAACAAGATGCATATATGATGCAATATGATTCTCTAAAACTAGAATGCAATATGATTTTCCAAAATAAACTCTTAGAAAAGTAAAATAGAAGTAAAATAATGTCAGAGTATAATCCTACTACTTGCATCATCGTGGTTGGTTTTGGTAGCGAGGTTGTTAAGGTTGAAAGGATGTGTTTGGGAATAAGACGCATTTCATTACGAAATTCACTTGGCTTATGACAACATAAGGAAGTGAGCTTATGGGATATGTGGATGACTCGGAGATGCCTATGTATTGTGGAAGGTTATTTAACCATCATGGGTTGTATTGGTTGTGAGCTACTAGTAGGTTGTGGTTGTGGTGGTGGCAGAAGGATTCATGATGATTCTTCTTATAGGAGAGACTCGATGTAAAACTTAATTTTGATAGAAGTAAAAGGGTTTAACTCTAAACCTTACCTTGTTGGGTTGATGAAGCAATGAAGGTGCTAGACATGGCAATTTTGTAAGAGTGGCGAAAGATGGTGATGACAATGCAAGCAACTAACAATGTATGTTTATTAGTAAAGTGGTGATGATGAATATGCATGAATGTAATGAAAGAGATATGGATTAAGGTATGACATATGTACGAATAAGCACAAATTATCTTGATAAGGAAATCGATCTTAATCGACCTACACAAATCTAAAAGAGTTAGTAGAGGATAGAAGCAAGAATATCATTTCACAACATGATAGTTCAAACATTTATACCAACAAGTACGAAAGAAAACTTGTTCAAGTATTATCACACGAATGACTTAACAAGTAGACACATAGATAGACATGTATATGAACAAAACATGTTTTCAATTAGACACACAAATAAGAAAAACTAAAAGGATGAGGTCATATGATGCAACTAGCTTAAACAAGGCATGGTACGCGTTCGAAAAACATTTGATATGAGAAATAAGAATATTCATACAAGAGCATGTTCCAAGTAGTTCAACCAAACACAAGCATAAGGAAGAAGATCATTTAGATTAGAAAATCAATTGCACTAACAATGATGCGAAGGATATGCGACAAAGGAGACAAATAGGCACGAGCTCTCTTATTGCATTTGAGTTTGTTTATTTATGAAAGATAAGTATCAAATTTGTTATATTGTTCCATCGCTTGTTTGTTGATTTTGGTTCTTAATTAAAATAATGTGGCTTCAAAAGGAAGATCCTAGACTTCTACAAGTATATCAAAAATACATAACATAAGAGAAAAAGTAGCAAATAAATCATGTGGCAATGTCATATAAGGGACAAGATGCAAAGATCATGCAAACCATGTTTAAGCATGTATAAACTAGGACATTATACGGATAGATTTAGGATAGCCAACAAGGAACAAGAACTATCAAACATAGATATATCCATATCAAAATCATCATGTATCAAAATGACAAATTATGAGATCATATGAGACATCATATAAGAGACAAAATATGTAAGAATCATGTAAGTCATGTTTAAGCCTCAAAATTTAGTGTTACAAATATAAGCATGAAAGCATTTTAAGAACGAAACAAAACCTTTCTTAAGGATTACACATTTTTTTTAATTAGTCGAATAGTTATCAATCACTAAGATAATGACAAAGCAAATAATCAAACAAGAACACATAATCAACACATATATATTCAAAGCGAGATGAAATGATAGACTAACAAAGGAAAGATCATATTTACAGCTAAAATGAAGCATTAGTGGTGTTTAGGAGATGGGGAACAAGATGGTGAACTACTGGTTAGGGGGATTGACAAGATGAAATGACAATGTCATAATGTGTAGATAAATTTAACGAAGTATTTTTGAAATGCTCCATTTTTCTTTAAAAAATATTTAGAATTTTGGCGAAAACGTCATGAAAAAAATATTATATTTTGTTATTATACTAAAAGTTGAGAATAGTATTTTACAAATCCACTGAGACCATTGTTACATGAAGCTATGCTCAATTATATTTAAAGTGACGGGTGGCACAACTCCTAATTTCATATGATTGATTTTATGCAAAATTCCTAAAATGACCCATATTATACAAAACTTCTTGTTTTAATCTTATACACGGCTAAAATGACTGAAACTTGACTTCCATATCTTGAAATAACATGAAAACCGTGTAGGCACTAACTTCCTAAACTTAATATGTTCGGCAAGTGGTATGTAATTACTACAGTTTGATATTTAGAGTATGTAATTTGGAACAATTACTTTTGAATGGGTTATCATACTATCGTTCGGGCTATCATAATTTAGAGGTCATGTAGTGAACGTATGAGGAGCCAGGACACTTTAAATCGTAAATCCACAACTCGTCGATACGACACCTCGGAGAGGCCTCATATGATTATGAAATTCCCTTAATATAGTACTTGGTATTTATAAGTTATATGTGAAGGAGTAATTAACGAGAACTTCCAAAATTTATTCTTAAAATACATGCTTAAATATCAAAGACACATTTAGTCTAAATGAACCGCGGAATAGTTCTTTATGGGTTTTGCCAAACACTAGTTTTGACCCATTTTAACCAAAACAATAACTTATTACTTTGACCCGCTTTTGAAAAGTATTTTAAAGACTACAACAAGACATCATTACACTTCATCTTTACTTGAGTATTTCGGATGAAACATTCAAGTTGCCAATCCCACTTTGATGAGTATAATTTTTATCACAATTTTTTTTATCAAAACATTTTACTAACATACTTAGTCTTATTTTCAATGTTTGATTAAGAAATTGAGATGATGTGAGAAGTTGACATAGCAAAAACAAAGGAAGAGATATATGACTATATGGGGTGCACGAGACCTAGCTTAAGCCTTTTTTTAGAACGGCTTGTTAGTTGTTAGTGGTTCAGGTCCAGCAGTGACATCTAATCGGGCAGTAACATGAAGACGACAAACAAACACATAAATATCATGGCATCTCAGACAACAAGATCACATATAGGAAGCAAAAAGTATATAATACTAAATAAGATGCAACAAGCAATCATATATCATATAACACATTATAATCATATCAAGACTAATATGAGTTGACAAAACATTTACGAAAATACATTTTTAACACATATAGGAGTTAACCCAAACACTCCTTTAGAAACCGTATTATTTCTTTTAAGAATCTAAATTGTCATACAAGCGAAGGAACATACAAGACATGTTTGACATTTATGTTTCATAAATAAGCAAGCTCAAATTTAATGAAGAGATAAGCATACATCATCTATAGGAGCAATGCAAACTAAACGACTAATCATATAGACATATCCAAACAAAAATCATTTTGCCTTGTGATGATTATGACGATGTATACCAAGCTTGATTAATGGCCAAATTACTTTATTTTCAAAGAAGGATGTATCAAAGTTCAAAGGATACCATCCAAAATTTCCCGACTCAAAGGTTTGAGTTTCTATGTTAATATGAAACTTGAAATTTGGACACTTTGTGGTATTTTGAAAATTTAACTTGCTTAAACTTTTAAACATACCACTAACTACTTTATAGAAACTAGACTCAATTTATTTTGAAACGTAGAGGCACGACTTGTACGGATGTACGTTAGTTTTTATAACCTTTTGAAGTTGATCAAAAATCTAAAAACAGTTTCAGTAACCGGCTGCAGAACAGAACCGCTTTAATAATGAAAAAAACGCCTTTAATAATGAACCAAAAACCGTCGGCCTGATCGATTTTGCAAAACCATATTCGACCCGACAAAAAGGTTCAACACTTGAGCTTTATAATAAGATTTTAGACATTATTAAGCTTGTATAACAATGGGATATTCACGATCAAGACATTAAGTATAAAGCAATGACCGACTTTCATATTAGTCTCGCTATCAAACAAAATTTGCATATATAAGATCGTACTCCCGTTTGGAAACCATTTTGTGTGAAAACTAGAGCCACCAATTATGGAAAACGTAAAAACGTAAAGGGGGGGGGGGGTGAATACGTTTCTGATTAAAATTTAAAAACGTTTGTATCAAATCCCCGATCAATTGCGACATAATATGAAAAGTACCAAATATGATTTATGACTATATGAAAGCATAGAATAACCAAGTAGTCACAACATAATTATAAACATCAAATCACAACACAATCACAAGCATAAAATAAATAAAGAGCAATAAATAAAATAGAGAGCAAACCGAACACGATGATTTATAGTGGTTCAGTCACGGAGCTCCTCTTCGCCCTACTCCACTCCTCGAGTACCCAACTCGAGAGTTACTTTACTAGATCAACAAGCTCCCTTCTTGGCAGAGAAAACCTTACACAACGTTGCTTACACTTTATCCGGTACTAAGCTAAATACCGAGTCCTAACACCGGTAGAACTAACCCATCGTCGCTTACACTTTATCCGGTACAAAGCTAGATACCGGGTTTTTACACAAAGGGTAGACCCAACCCAAAACCGCGTTATGTTTTATGGCCAAACATAACAAACCTTGTGTTTTATGGCACAAACACATAAACCATCTAGTCTAAATCAAATGATACAAAGAGATGATACAAATGTATATGTAATGATGATCCAAGACAAATGTGTCTAATGGATTTGAATGCCTAATCTAAATGAACTTCAAATGTTAGGAAGCCTTCAAAAGGATGATGATGATGAGATCTTCAATATTGTAGATCTACATATGGGTATGCTTGGTGGTGGATGGAAATGACAATATCTTCAATCTTGTAGATCTACATATGGGTATGCTTGGTGGTGGATGGAAATGACAAGATCTTCAAAGCTTGCTTTGGTGGATTATCATAAAAGTATGCTTACAACAAAATGAATGTTAGAGCATTATTATCATATGCTAACATGAAAATGATTAATGAAGCTGTTCCTGCATATCTAAATGGCTGGAAACTAGAGAGAAAGTATGTGTGAAAGGGATGACAAAATGGTGAGATTTGGCTTGCTATTTATAGGCAAAATTCTGGCACTATAGCTCGGTTCCGCCGATTCCATTGTAGAATGGAACCGGCCAGTGTTCCTGAAGGGAACCGGCCTATAGTAACAAAATCCGGATTTTGGGATAAAAAATCTTATAAAATCTTATGCAATCTTCAAAGATTATGGCTAGATTTGGAAAGATATGATGTGACAATACATAAAGGTCAACTATATGTATGATGTCATGCATGATGTAAAATCCATTTTGTATTTTATTTTTACTTAAGTAAACTTGTGTATGTAAAATAAAAAGTTTAGTTGAGGCTTGCCAAAATAGAGTTATACTTGTTTAAATAAAGTACTTGTAGATGCAAAATGTGAAATGAGGTTTGATCATAATGCAGCATAACAAACATGTACGAACATGTGTTGTAACATACGAAGACTCGAGACGTCGAGATGTGATGATGTATGTTGAGACAATATATGATAACGAGTAACTTGTACATTTAATGTTATATATTACAAGTAATATATATTTTGTCATTATCAAAACAAAAGAGAATGTGTTGATCAAATATCGTAATATTTGCACTAACATCCTTAAATATTTTCTAAGATTTGGTTGATCACTCTTAGCATTAGTGATGTTGTTGTTGTCCTTGGAAGTGGAAGGTTATTCTAATGTGATGTCATCATATGGAGAGGTTACTAAATCTCTGTTGATTGCATGAGTGAAGTCCCCAAGTGAAGTGGAATCACTATCACTAGCATCCTCATTTGTGTCTTGAGAAGCAGAAAACTTTTCACTATCACTATAAGAATCAGCCTTTGCATCCTCATTGGACAATGATTGTAGATTTTTTTAATTGGAAAATAAGGGGTATTCGAGAAATTTAAAATAGTGACTTCACAGTGTAGATGAAGTACTTGGAGTAGCATCAGTTTGTTTTACATTTTTAAAAGCAAGATATTTCATAAAATTTGACATCTCTTGAGAAGAACACGGTTTATTTTCTAAATTGTCCATTTTATACCCTTTTTTTATTTTAATATCATACAAAGACTCATTTTTTGGATTTTTCAAAAAAACTTATCATGATTATTTAAAACAATTGCAAAGCAGAGACAACGAAATGATCTTAGATGACCAATATTTGATTTTTTTTCTAAACAACAACACATACGAACACAAACCTTTTAACACATAAGAAGAAAGTGTATTGATAAGGTGTTAATACAAATAATGTTTTTAAAAACATTATTTATATTTTTTGACTTCTCTACGTTTTCATAATAACAAAATGTTATACATTCTACGTCAATATAAACGTAAACAAGTTATTAATCGTAAATCTCTATTTGACGTAAATCACAAAAGGTATGAACAAACAAATACTACAGTTGATGGATGATCAAAGAAATAAACTTTTGTCTTACACTTTAAATTTTTATAAATGTAACAAATTATTTTTATAAAAACTAATTAGACAAATAATATTTTTATAAATAAGAAATATTTTATTTGGTAAATATTTAAAAATTCAAAACTACCTATTTTCCCTCCAAAAATAGATCCAGCCTTCACCAAATAAATATTTCACCACAAAAAAACAAAAACAGGAGCGTCTGTCAAGGACGGATCCCTTAAATAGGGACGACTCCTTTATATTGAAGGGATCTGTAGAACCGTCCCTACTGGACGATGAGTTTTCAGTTGCCTATAAATAGTGGATCATTTTTCACATAAAACTCACCTTTTGCGCACAGTTTTCTCTGCTTAAATTATGTCTTTTAATCCCTAATTTCTTTGATCATTAAACTTGTTCAAGCTTATTTAAAAGTGATCCAATTATCCATTCAAGTGCAAGAGAAGAACACACGTAATCTTAAGATATGAAGTATTATAAAGTAGTTTGTGCATTCGTAAAACTTGTTTCATTCTTGTTGTACATTATTGTACACCAACCACATAACCTCCTATTTTGTTTAATTGTTAGACCGAGTTACTATATTAGTCCTGAAAATACGTGAGTGAGTGGGTTAGTATTTTAGTCAGGAAATTACAGTTGTGTGAGAGATTGGTTCTAGTTAGATTAGAACTCGACATTTAGCTTAGTGTCGGAAATTGGTGTAAGCGACGTTGTACGGTTTTGTCTGCCTGAAGGGAGATTGTTGACATAGTAAAGTAAACTCTCGAGTTGGGTACTCGGGGAGTGGAGTAGGGCGAAGTGGAGCTTCGTTACCGAACCACTATAAATCTTTGTGTTGTGGTTTAATCTTTCTAACTCTTTACTATTGCCTTGTCTTTTATATTTCGTTGCTATTGTTTGTTATCTTGTGTTGTGTTCATATTGTAATTAATTGATCTTGAGTAACTCAGATCTAAAAGTTTTTGAAACGATCATTTTAAAATGCTAAAAACGGTAAAACTATTCAACCCTCTTCTAGTTTTCCACAACTGGTATCAGAGCAGTGTTGACCAAGACTTTTAAAATAAACTGTACTTTAAAACTTAAATTGATCTATGGATTCTAACAAACACCTAGAAGGGAAACATATGCAAAGACCATCACTTTTTGAAAGCGACGCTTTTATTTAAAAAAAAATAGATTCGAGACTTATGTGAAATCAAAAGATCTAGATTTGTAGCATGTCATTACTGAGGGTGATTTTAAACCTATAAACAATTCTATGACTAAAAAGGATGAAATTATTTCTTATGAAAAACAAAGTGATGAACTTAAAAAGTGACTTGCTAAAAATAATGAAGCTAAAAATGGTGATTTATAATGCTTTGCCAAGAAAAGAATATTAATGAATCTTTATGTGTGATTCGTAGTAAATCTATACACGTAATTATAAAATATAATATGAAAGAAAATTACCAAACTACCCTTGAGGACAAAGGTAGAAAGAAAAATCTTCACAAATATATATATTATACGTATATTAACCGGGAAGTATGATTCCCGGGTCGTTATTCCCCAACGATTTATGAAATTGAGACCACGTTTGTTGTTCGGACAATGATTTGAATTGGTAACAAAGATTGATTTGATTATCTATTTCTATGGATTAAAAACAATTAAAATAAGCAAATGATAACAATTAAGCACAAAAACAAATAACGGAAAATTAAGCTTTAACTAAAAAAACGCAAAACGGGAACCCTAAATAGTAATTAAAAACCATAAATTTTCAAAATTAAACCTAAAATGAATTTTTCTTTTTAAATAGACTCTAATTGACTAAAAAGTAAGTTTAAATAAAACTAGAACAAAAACGGAATTGAAATGAGCTTAAAAACACGAAAAACGAGAACGGAAACGAATCCCGTTCTTTAAAAATTGAAATTTTGCAATTTTAACCTTACGAAAGCAAAACTAATTTTCCTAGAAACTTTATGATAAAAGAAAATTTTCTAAAAAGAATTATATTTTTTTGATTATTTTTCTATTTTTTATGATTTTTTAAAGTTTTTAATAAAAATAAATGTTTAAAAATACTAAACTAAATATAAAAATTCTGGAAAAATTATAGAAAATAGCTTAAACTAAGAGGGACCTAGGAAAAATAAACTTGGTTACACATCTTATCGAATAAGCTGTGTAATAAGCTAAAACAGCTTATTAACTAAAAAGGAAAAAACGTATACAAATAACAAATCTTGTGAATCTATAAGGAAAAAGACCCCAGGGCACGTTGGTAGTGAGTGTGGTGTTGTGTTGCTATAAAGGTTGAGGATGTTGAGGTCGGGGGTTCGAGCCTTGCTCACCCCCGATTTCCATCTTCCCTTTTTTTTGAAAACTTATAAAAACAAAGTTGTAGAAAAGCTGAAAATAAACACTTTTAATAAAAGAAACTTTTTATGAAATTCCCTAAATAAGCTGAAAATTGGCTTATAAGACAGAAAAACTCTTAAAACTGTCTTTTTTACTTTTTGGCTTTTTATCTAAAATTGACAACTTAAAAAAACTAACAATAAGCTAAAAGCTAGGTAAGCAAACTAATAAGCTAGTTTAAACAAGAAAATAAGCAAAAGGAAAGGAAATAAGCAAATTAAGCACTTAAAATAAAATTGCAAACCAAACAGTCAATTAGCAACTTTTGAACTTAAATTTAAACTAGCAAATAAGGACTTCAGACAAAATGACTTGCATTTACTGAAAGCTTATACTACAAACTATTTGAAAATGCTTTTTAAAACTAATTTGAACTACAAGAGCTTAATGAAAAAGCTATTTGAAATCAACATGCAGACAGAATACTATTTTTTTAGTTTTCAATGAAAAAGCTAATAATCTAATCCTACTGACTTAATAAGCTCAATACTAATTTAAACTATCCTAATAAGCAAATTAAGATAAAAAAAATTAAGCAAAAGTTATAAGAAATAAGCTATAAACTAAATTAAGCACTTAACAAGTCTTGAGACCCAAACAGTCCCATCAGGGATCTAATAGCTTATTTTTCAATAAGCTATTGGATCCTTATGCACTATTAAGCTACACTAGATTAGACTACAACTAAAAAGTTCTCTAAAACATCTTTTAGAAACTATTTTGAAATTCAATTGCTTATTGAAAAAGCTTGTTGAAAACAGCTTATACTAAGAACACTTAGTATTGTTGGTTTTGAAATTAAAAAGACAAAAAGCTATTTTAAAAGCTAAAAACAGATAATCAAATGAGCTTAACTTCAAAAAGAAAATTGAAACAGATTAACTATTAACCCTAATCTACTTGAATGCTAAATTTTAATTCCTAAAGAAAACTCTAACCCTATGAAAATTGATCATGAAAAAGGCAAGTTGCACTTAGAACTGCTGATGCAGTTGACATGTATATGACCATAATTTAATTCTTATTATGCAGACCTAATGAACTAAATTTAACACTTATAAAACTCAAAACCTAAACTAATAACACCTAATACAAATACTAGAAATGATTTGAGCTTATAATGCAAGCTAAACCTAACAGACTTGAACATATACTAAACCAGCTTATGAAAACCTAAATAATTCTAATCTTAACTAAATAATCTAGCTTAAACAAACTTAGATGAAAGATTAAAACCAAAATCCAAAGACCAAATGGTCACCAGCAGTTTTAACTTGAGGTTAGTACTGTTGTGCCAAACACCCTTTTAGTTTTGCTAAATTCCATTTAAGCTTTTAAAAGAGAGAATTATTGGATGAATTTCAAATACCAGATATTAAACAGCTTTAAACAATTATATTGAACTTATAACAATAAGCAATTAAACCGTGTTTGGATGATGTTTTGTATATAGACGCAGTGATGAAGAATAAATTACTGTGTGAAGTTCTTTACTTAGGGAAGTTCAAGTAAATCTACGATATATTCTCAAAGAGAACTTTCAAGATTTAATCATAAACGTGAAGCAGTTCGAATGATAGAGGAGCCACTATTAAGCAACAAATAGCAGTTTAGGCATTGAAAATTAAAGATAGTGAAGATAAAAGAAGACTTACAAAGGCCTTAGCTAAACAAAGGCTAAATAAGCTCAAAAAACTATCTAAAAGCTCTAGCTTATCCAAGGATAAGCTGGTAGGGTCCCATAAGCTCTTCCAGGTTAAGCTTATCATCCAATAGCAACCAAGTCCATATTAAGCTTTAGGTATTTAACTGATTTTTAAAAATTTAAGTAGATTATTGATAAATTTAAGCTCTAATCTAAGCTTAGAGACTTAGAGAGCTTAAGATGAGCTTATGATAGCTTATGTAACAATAAACATGAGAATTTGAGAGTTTAAAAACTTGTAAGGTAAAACGGATTATGTAAAAACAAAGGATGATTTCATTAATAGTAAAACTGATTACAATAAGCTGAAAGTGAGAGTACAATAAGTTGGAAAAGTTACATTACTTAAGCTAAAATTTTGAAAGCTAAAAATTACAATTTTTAAAAAATTTTAAAAGCTAAAAACTTGATACGTGTGTGTGAATGTGAGGGGTTTTTTATAGCCTGCAAATAAAGCTTCTAGGTCTTGGATCACGCTCCTCTCTCCCTTGATCTTGGCCTTCCATTCTTTCCTCATCATTAGATCCTTATTGATGTCCGTTGTTTTAAATGAGTGAGCACACGGATTGCCAACGTGGCATTCCGTGTGTCAGACCATTTGTGCTTCTTTTGCACTTGTTTTAGTGCAAAATAATAGTCCTTGGTGTGTTTCTTGTCAGACCTGCGTGTCAGACCTTTTGGGGATTGACCAATGGAAGCTCTTGTATGACGTTTCTTTGTGCCACATCACTGCTTGGTACTCGAATTACTAAGCCACGTCCTCAATTTTAATTTACCCTTTGGTTTCACGCAGGTAAAAATTGAAGGAGATGATGAATAGTGAAAACCACTTTTCCTGCGTTTTTACTTTTTATATAAGGGGTGGGTGTTTGACTCGGGGAAACGGGCTTTGACTTTGGGTTTATAAATAATAGATTGGGCCAATGGGTGTGTTTTGGGCTCGGGTAAAGGGTAACAGGTTTTGGATTTCGGTTTATAAATTAGGCTTAACAATGAGGGCTGGTTTGGTAAGTTTTTGGTTTTTGTCTTTTGTGAGTTGACCAATGTTGACCAAGGGCTGACTGGAGTTGACTTTTGACCCTTCTTGCTATCAAATCCCTGGCTTTTGTACACACTTTTCCGCCTCGTGTCCGTGTTTGTCCGGCTTTGACCGTTTTCTTGTGATTTTTGCTATATCCATACCTACACAATCACAAAGACAAAACAAGCAATATACAAGCATTTTAAGCACAATTTTGTCTTTTATGGGTCATTTTTGATATAAAATAGATATGTGTTTTCACACATATCAAAATTCCCCAAACTAAGCGATTGCGTGTCCTCACGCAATATTATATGCTTTAAAACCAAATACCTCAAAACTTCCCCAAACTAAATATTTGAAAAGTAGCAAAGATTTTTGTGGAGAGTTTAGAAATCACAAGTTATAAAACACCCCATTTTCCTTTTTATAAAACTTTTTCTTTTTTTAAGACTTAGAATATTTCGACTTTCGTTATTTCCATAACTGTTAGGGATCATAGAACAAGATGCATTTCGA